>JAQQSO010002578.1:0-14252 GCA_028658305.1 Pachyuromys duprasi | reverse complement strand
AGGTGGTCTTGTATTTGGGGCATATATGTTCAAAATTTTGATGTCCTCCTGTTGGAATTTTCCTTTGATGAATAGGAAGTGCCCCTCCTCATCTTTCTTGATTAACTTTGGTTGAAAATCCATTTTATTAGATACTAGGATTGCAACCCCAGCTTGTTTTCTGGGTCCATTTGCTTGGAAAATAGTTTTCCAGCCCTTTACTCTGAGGTAGTGTTTATCTTTGTTGCATAGGTGTGTTTCTTCGATGCAGCAGAATGTTGGGTTCTGTTTCAGCAGCCATTCTGTTAGTCTGTGTCTTTTTATTGGAGAGGTGAGTGCATTGATGTTGATAGATAATAGTGACTAATGACTGTTATTTCCTTTTATTGTGGAGTTGGTGGTCTTACTGTGATTCATTGCTATTTTGTTGTTGTGTTCATTGGGAAATTATCTGTAACCTATATTTTCTTTCATGTAGTTGTTTCCATTGGACTGAAGTTTTCCTTCTAGTACCTTCTGTAGGGCTGGGTTGCTTTGTAGGTATTGTATGAATTTTGTTTTGTCATGGAAAATTTTGTTTTCTCCATTTATGTTGATTGAAAGCTTTGCTGGGTATAGTAGTCTTGGTTGGCATTTGTGTTCACTTAAAGACTGCATGACTTCTGCCCCGGCCCTTCTGGCTTTCAAAGTTTCTGATGAGAAGTCTGGTGTGATTCTGATTGGTCTAACTTCATATGTTACTTGACCCTTTTCCCTTGCTGCCTTTAATATTTTTTCTTTGTTTTGTAGGTTTAGTGTTTTGACTATGATGTGAGGAGAGGTATTTCTTTTCTGGTCTAGGCTATTTGGTGTTCTGTAGGCTTCTTGAATGTTTATGGACTATTCTTTTTTTTTTAAGTTGGGAAAATTTTCTTCTATGATTTTCTTAAAAATATTTTCTAGTCCTTGGAGCCTTGAATCTTTTTTTTTTCATCTCTTCCAATTATTCTTAGGTTTTGTCTTTTGATGGCATCCTTGATTTCTTCGATGTTTTGTGTTTGGGACTTTTCTGATTTTTTTTTTCCTTGAGTGAGGAATCCATTTCAGCCAGCATATCCTCAGCTCCCGAGATTCTCTCTTCCATCTCTTGTATTCTATTGGTGATGCTTTCCTTTGTGGTTCCTGGTCTTTTCTCTAAGTTCTCCAGTTGCAGATTCTTCTCTGTTTGTGTCTTCTTTATAGATACTAATTCTGTTTTCATGCTTTGTTCTGTTTCCTTCATCTGATTGACTGTGTCTCCTATTTTGGTTGTTTCCTCTCTGTATATCTTTAATTGTTCCTCTTTGTGGGCAGTTAAATTCTTTTCCTTTTCTTTGAGGGCCTTGTTCATGTCCTCTTTTTGTCTCTCTTTTTATTCTACCAATATCTGCATAATCATAGCTTTAACACAATTTTCCTGTGTCTCTGTTGAATTAAAATCTCCACTGCTTTTGGTTGTTTCTGGTGGGGCCATGGTGTCCTGATTTTTGTTGGGTGAGTTCTTTCGCCAATTTCTGGACATTTGTTTATATATAATCAAGGAGCTGTTTGTGCTTTAAGGCTGAACTTCAGACTGGTACTGTCAATCTCTTGTGTCTAGAGTATTCTTCAAGAAGATCAGGGAGTTCCAGTGGTTTGATAGTGTTTGTTGTTGTCTCAGTTGAACTCTCTTGTGGGCTCTGTGTGCCCAGCTTTGTGCTCTGTGCTAGAAGCTGTGAACACCGCAGGCTGGTCACCCCTCTGTTCTGGAGGCTTGGCTCCTCACTCTGTGCTAGTGGCGGCGTGTCCTGGTTTGATATGTCAGCTGGTGGCTCCGGGCTCTGCCCTGGGCTTTCTGCTAAGGGCTCTCACTTGGCCTGGAGACTTGGTGCCTCCTTCTGGGCCCGGGGCTGTGCACCACGGTCTGAGATGATATTTGGGGCACACACACTTGGTCTGGAGTGGATGCAGGCGTTGCTGAGCAGTGTGCATCTGCTGTATGCATGCGGGTCTGTAATGGTACCCATGGCCTGTGGACAAACAGGGACTGAGGTAGTTGCCAGCAGAGGTGATAGGTGTGCTCCTGCCATATGCCTGCTGGTTGAAACTGAACCCAGGTCCTTCTAAGACTGGCCCTTGGACTCACACACGGACTGAGGTGTTTGCTGGCAGACCCGAGCAGTGTGTGCCCACAGTGTGCAGGCTGGTCAAAATGGTCCCCTAGGCCCTCTCAGTCTGGCCCATGTTCACACACAGGGACTGAGGTGTTTGCTGGCAGAGCCGAGCAGTGTGTGTCCACAGTATGCAGGTCAGTCAAATCGGTACCAGGGTCCTCCTCAGTCTTGCCTGTAGACTGTGTGACCCAGTCTGGTATGGTGGCTGTTGGCGTCCAGCTAAGCTGCTAGTTCAGATCAGAGCTGTGCTGGCTGCTTGCTCATGTTCAGATCAGGGGCGTGCGCCGCTGGTCATCTGGAGTTTTTTCCAGGGAATAACTCTGTGTCCCTAGGATTTTCCCACTTGATTTCTTTGCCATAGGAGTTCTGCTCACCTGGCAATCACAAATGCTGGTGTTTTAGGTCCCAGAGTTCAGTGTCCTGGTCGCTGCGTTGTTTCTGCTGTCCTACTCCTCAGGCACATTGTCCTCTCGTGGCAGTTATCTTGGATCCCTCTAAATTAAAGTTTTTAAAACAAATTTTATAGAAAAAAAACAACAACAAATGTTGAAAATACATCAAGAAGTACAATGGTCTCAAGTGTCAAAACTGTTGTTTACAACAATAAGAAGTTAGTACTGTGCTTCCTGGTTAAAATATCTACTAGAAATCTGTGGCCACTGAACAGTGGGATACTATGATAAAAATTAAAAGACACCCACCCATGTAAATCAATAAAGTGTGTCAGAGCACTCAGGGGTAAATCCACGCGAGTCTGGTGAGCCTGGTAACAGGTGGCAGCAGGCCAAAATGAGAAGAAAGCATACCGCCTTCGACAATTTTTAGAAAATTGGTTAAACACATGAATAATGAGGGGATTTGAATTTTAATTTGTTTTAGTTAAATTTCTATCGTGGTGTTAAAATACCATGATTTAGAAGAAATGGCTTACTGGGTAAACATGATTTTAAAGGTTGAATCCATGACTGTGTTTGTGGGGAGTGTGGCAGCAGGTACTTATTTATGGCACTATGGCTTTAGCTAAGAGCTCATATCTGATTCAGTAGCACAGAATTCTGAGAGAGAATGAGATAACTGGGAAAAGGTGGAGTTAGAGAGACAGAGACAAAAAAGAGATCACTGGAATGGTTCTTGAAATCAGCAACCTCATTCCCAGTCATATATCTCCTCAATGTGAGTGTCCACAATTCTAACCATCCCAAACAGTTCTACCAACTGGGACCAAGCATTCTAAGAGATGTGCTTATGGGAGCCATTGTCATTCAAATCACCACAATAGCTTAACATCCATTAAAACAGCTCAAAATATGTTAGCAAATTAGCCATGAGGCCCAGAAGTATAAACATTCTAGAAACAATCCCCATAATTTAGCTCTTACTAGTAACTTCATGCCACAAAATACCAGCGACCATGTAGAACTGCAAAGAGCTATAAACTGCACAAAAATGAACCAATCATTACAATTAAATATGACCCATATTATTGTAAAGCATTTGCAAAGGCAACAGCATATATGGGACAAAGGAGTTAATTTGTGAAGCAAATGAGCATCTTTATTTATAATCCAGTTGTAAACAACAAATGAAAAGACAAAATCCTGTAAACAAAATCATATGTATATATGATACAGATATATATATATATACATATATGTATGTATGGAGATTATATGAGTATAATATCATTTATAAATTTGTAATTGACACTAATTTTGCAAGTATTCAGAATACAGACTAGGATAATTATGTGTTCCTTACAGTAATGTTAGAAAAAAATCAAAGGTGCCAAATTATACAAACATGTGAAATTCGAACTAGTTATTTTGTTATTTTAATTATAGTTTTAAACTCTAGAAAGATCTTCTTACTTAAAACACTGAAATGAAGTGAGATAAAGCACATATGTTTAATTTACATATATTAACCTATTTTATATAGATAATTTTCTTATGATCCTACACACACATTCAAAATTAGAATTCTATTGTATATTGTCTTATTAACTTACATTTATTTTAATTAGCTATCTCTGAAAAAATTCAAATACAATATCAGGAAGGGTAATTTGAGGACCTCAACCATTATTAATACTATTGTAGGAATTAGTAGATTCTTATACATACCACAAGTGATCACTTCCTGCTATCCTCATGTTCTCCTGTGATTCCTCCCTAACTAGACCTGGATTGGGTGTGTAAGTAGGTAGGCTGAGGCAAACAATTTGGGGTAACATTTCTAAACCTAGAGTGCTATGAAGACCAAAATCAAAACCATTTGGATCAAGAAGGTTACTGGTGTCTCTGTTGGAAAGAGATTGTTAGGAAATAAAATAAAACTACTGTAAATGTGTGATCATAAATTTCTATGTGAATTACAAGTATTTTTCTTTTTTAAGTAATTAATGTTTATATTAATTACAGTTTAGTCACTTTGTATCCCAGCTGTAGCCCCCTCCCAATACCGCCCTCCCACTCTCATATCCCTCCATGACCCTCCCCAAGTCCACTGATAGAGGAGGTCCTCTTCTCCTTCCTTCTGACTCCAGCCTATAAGGTCTCATCAGGACTAACTGCATTGTCTTCCTCTGTGGTGTGATAAAGCTGATCCCCTGCTTAGGGGGAGGTGATAAAAGAGCCAGTCACTGAGTCAATGTCAGAGACAGTCCCTGCTCCCATCACCAGGGAACCCACTTGGATATTGAGCTGCCATGGGCAGAGCTTCTAGATTATCCCCATTAATTGTCCCTGACTGGATCATTAGTCTCAGAAAAGAACCCTTTGCTGAGTTCCTTTGGTTCTGTTGCTCTCAGTGCAGACTTCTTGTTCACGCCAGGTCTTTCCAACTCCCCCTTATTTCATAAGACCCTGCCCAAAGTTTGGCCACAAGTCTCAGCATCTCCTTTGATAGATGGGTAGAGTCCTTCAAAGGCCCTATTCAATAACTCTCTCTCTCTCTGTCTCTCTCTGTGTCTCTCTGTCTCTCTCTTTGTCTCTCTCTCTCTCTCTCTCACACACACACACACACACACACACACACACACCAGATCTCACTGGTGTGAATAGACAAGTTTGTGTTATGGACAGAGTATTTGTACTCTTACAGTTCATGCACTGAAATATGGGATTTGTGCATTTCAAGGTAACAGGAGTTTTCACCTTAGAGCTATAATTCGTCACAGAGTTAGAAATGCCAAAAGAGTAGAATCATTGTCCTTCCTAGAAGAGGTTGGAGAGTTGCAATCTCTGTTTTCATGACATAACTGTCCATGAGAAGTTGATAGTTTGCAACTTGGAGAAGGACTTTTTTCAAAAGCAACCACTATGTCAGAATGATGCCATTGGTATTGTAGGACATTTATTTGTTTAGTCCATAGAAATTTATTGTATTAGACAATAATAAATAATATATCTTAATGCTTTTGCATTAGCTAAGCAAAAGCTTAGCTAAGATAGCTAAGGTATTTTATATTTTGACATATTACTTTAAATGCTAATGCATAGCTAGAGATTGAGATGATATAGATATCCAGCCATTTTGATTTAAACAAATAGTTTTACTATTATACGAAAATTTATAATTGTTCTGTTTACTTATTATTTGGTTTTGACTGTAATCCCTCAGCTTCTATAATATGTGTGCCATACAATATCATTATTAATCCTAATTGAAATGTATTCTTATAAAGACTTAAAAGACTATTCAAAAAAACAAAAATATTACAGTCATATGTGCAAATGACAGCTAGAAGTACTGTAAATATTGAAAGAATTACAAGAAAATAGCAAACTAATATTAAGAGTAACAAAACCACAAACCTCCCCTAAGCAATTGATAAATTTCAAAGCATATGACCAAAATGAGACAAAAATAAATGAATCACAGAAGCAGCCACAAGGAAAGATTTGACATGGAAACATTCCTTCCAACACTGAAATAACAAGTGAATTTGTATCATCCAAGGAAGATTCAACACTATAGATCTTTTCTTTTTTTAATATTTTATTTTTTATGTATACAATGTTCTGTTTGAATGTACATCTGCAGGGCAGAAGAGGGTACCAGATCTTATCGTAGATGGTTATGAGCCACCATGTGGTTGCTGGGAACTGAACTCAGGACCTCTAGAAGTACTGAGAGTGCCCTTAAACTTTGAGCCATCTCTCCAGCCCTATAGATCTTTTCTTAAACATATTGAGAGGGCTGAAATGATGCTGTGGATGTGAGTTCTCAGAAACAACTAACAGAAAGACAAAAGCAGAAATCTTTAAATATGCTCCAACACACAACTAATATATGAATAAGATATAGATCCAAAGTAAACTCATAAAACAAATTAATAAAACAATTCAATGCAAATAAAATACAACACATAAAAGATATATGCACTATGCTTCTACCATTATTTTGAAGAAAGTTTATGTCTATGAAAGCTTAATTTTAAACAATGAAAAATATAAAATCAACAATCTGTGTTATATATACTCCTAGAGAGGCAATAAAGACAAAACACAAAACAAAGGGGAGGAAATCATAGAAAGGAGAAAAGCATCAAAACTAAATAGAAGATAGTAACAGATAACAGCAAAATGAAAAGCTGGATAGTTAAACAAATCAATAAAACATTAAATCTCAGGAACACAGACACAGGTAGAGAGAAGTCTTGAATCACCAATGCTTAAATAAATAATATGCTTTGCATGCATTGGAAAAATAATGAGTGAGTAGTGATCACCAGGAGTAATCCTAAACCCAAATGTTGTACTATTTAGAAGCATTGCTTACACACAACTGTAACTTAACAAAGAAAGACACATACTAGGAATGGTACCAAAACTACTAAAGAAATTGTGTTGTTTTTTTTTTCAATTAAGAGCTCATAAAAAAGAATTTTTTTTCTTGACTACATTAGAGAATAAGACAAAATAACACATCTTAGTTATTATTATTCTTACTATTTACAATTTATTCATTTTGTATTCCAGTTGTAGCCCCTTCCCTCATCTCCTCCCATACCCACCCTTCCTTCCTTTTCCTCCCCTCTCTCTCTTCCTTATTCTACTGATAGGGGCAGTCCTCCTCCCTTACTGTCTCACCCCAGCCTATCAGGTTCCATCAGGACTGCCTGTATCCTCTTCCTCTGAGGGCTAGCTAGGTTGCTCCATCAAGGAGAAGTGATCAAGGAGCAGTAAACAGAGTTCATATCAGAGAATGTCTCTTTTCCTCTTACTAGGAAACTGATATGGAGTTGTATACGGGCTACATCTGAGCAGGGTGTCTAGGTCCTCTCTATGTATGCTCTCACAGCCAAACTTTGGGCAGAGCGTTGGGAGTTGTATGGAAGAAGGGAGATATAAAAGGTCCTGCAAGGGACAAGAGTCCCACAAGTAGACCAACAAGCAAGAAAAAAAAAAGGGTGGTGGGCAGGAGGAATTACAGAAACTGATGCATCAACAAGACTCCTTTGGCCCTCACTTCTAGTTTCAACTAGGCTAAATATCATTGTCAACTGAACACAGTGCTAATATTTGTGCATATGATCATAAAATCAGAGAAAAGCAGTAGGTAGTAGGATTTTTTGAGTGTTGTAATCTTTCTATAAGAAATATAATGGTAGGGGCAAATTATGTGTATGTATATATTGAGATTTATATGATCATCAACTTGATCAAGAAAATGTGCATATACATTCAAAAACAAAACAGAACACTCAATAAAATGCAAAATAATTGTTAGATAGTTAGAACCAAAGCAGAATAGGAAAGAACGTCTTGTTATGGAATGGGATATTCTCCTCAGCTTGTTTCTACTGATGTTCTAATACCCTGGTTGGGTTTGTGTTACTGTGATAAAACTGTTAATGTGTCTATTCACCAAGGTAGAGCACATCTCCAACCATCTGAAAGAGCTGAAATTATGTAGTACATGGAAGATCTCTAGGAATAATAAAATTAAAGTAGAAACCAATAAGAGAAAGTTAAGAGAAAAACATCTCAGTATACCTCTACATACATTCTCCTTATGTGTAATACATACATCTGAATACTCTAGAGGAGGAACAGGTTAATTTGGCTTAAAATTCTTCAATATTATCTATCATTGAGAGAAGCTAGGAAAAGAGTTCAAGGCAGGATACTGGAGATAGAATTGGAAGCAGAGACTGTTCAAATAAACTCACCCTGTGTATGAGCTGTGTGTGTTAATCTCAGTGTGTGTGTGTGTGTGTGTGTGTGTGTGTGTGTATGATATGTGTGTTTATCTCAGGACTACCTACCTAGAGATTTCACCTCCCACAGTGTGCTGAGCCTTCATACATCAACTAAGAATCAAGAAAATATTTCATAGATATCCCTACAGGGCAATATGATAAAAGAAATTCTTCAATTGCAGTTTCATTTTCTCCCTAGGTGTGTCAGCTTGAAAACAACAACAACAACAAATCAACAATCACATCAAATTGGCCCACCGTACCCCACAGTATGACTGCATGTTGAGACTGCATCTTTGAAGAAATGATGCCGTTAATATAAGTCACTGAGGTTTGAGCTAGAACAATACAGCTAGAGTCTTAAACGCGGTTATACACAGAAACTCACAAGGCAGGGACACCATTCAAACACAGAGTGAGGGTGGGGGGACAGCTTTTGTAGATATGTTTCAACTACAGTAGAACCTTTCCTAGATGAGCAGCAGAAAAAAAGAGAAAACTAAGCATTAGCTCACGTTCTCTGTGCTTCCAGTTGGTGTTCAGTGGGGCTGTTGCTCTGTGGTATAGATTGAGGTTTTACAAACAGGGAGGGGTAATTCCAGACAATAGGGTGTTTTCCTGGAACCTAGGAAGTAAAAGGAAAGAGGCAGGAGGAAAGGAGAGAGAAAAAGAAGGTAGGACCCCAGGAGCACCGTAAGGATCATGTCTTAAAGATTCCTCCACCTACGGAATCACACATTGGCGCCCCAGCTGCTAACTCTTGATTATTTGAGGCAGATTCCATATCCAAACCATACTGATGACTAACTGCAACTCAAAACAAACAAACAAAGGGATTCAGAACACGCTGTCTGGAAGTGCCTTACTCTAATTCTATACTCTGAGGATAAAGCAAACATTTCTGCTGTGCCGAATCTGCAGCAGTTTGTTATGACTGCTCTCGCAAAAGGTTGTGCTGCTTCAGCTGGAGGAACTCGCAAAAGTCAACATGACAGGTGGTTAAAAATGAATGCTTTTCCACTGAATTCAGGAGCAAGGTCGGGGATATTTCAACTCCAGAATTCTTGCTTACCGTACTTCCTGAAATTGTAGTTAGCACAATAAGCAGAGTAAGAAAAACAAAGCCAAAATGTTTTTTAAGCCATATTGTTTGATGAGAAAAAAAAAAAAGTAAATGGTACACATCTAAGAATATCAACAATAACAAAATGTCCTTAAATTTTAGGAGTGGATTTTAATGATGCTAAAATAAATTATATTTTACATGCTGAAAAGGAATCTGTGGGAAACTGAGTGAAATTGGTTTTGCATACGTATATATGTAAATAATTCAATGTGTATGCAGACTGAAAACAATTGACAATAAGAAATAATGGAATGCTGACATTTGCAAAAACATATTTGGATCTGTATTATCACATTTAACAAGATAACACAAGATATATTCTTGTTCATCTGTGGATACCACAGATGGCTATAAACAGAAGGAGGTAAACATTGGGCTCTAGAGATTTGAAAGATAAAAGGTAGGAGGGAGATTTAATTCTGGTAACAGGTACCAAAATGCTATTGAAGTAGTTTGACTGTCCTACAGCATGGTATGGTAGCGCTAGACTATTAAAATTTAAGATATATTTCAAAATATCTGGAACTGTAGAATCCATAGTTTCATGGAATAGAATAAAATTTTGAGGAGATGCAAATGCTATTCAGAATTATTCATTTTGTATATGTGTAAAAATAACTGTTTTGTATTCAATAAATATGTGAAAATATTTATAGCAATATATTTTGTAGCACTAAACACAATCATATAACAAAACTAATTAGTGTGTATTAAACTGGTGAGATCCTAATGACAGCTACTATTCAGTACAAATTCTGTGGTTGTAATATTACAGCCACAAATAGACAATCACAAACGGTTAGACAAAGCTTATGCAGCCATTTTTAAATTACATGATATAATAAGTTAAAACAAAAATTTAATCTTCTTTATTAAGATTTACAGCTTAGTGACTATAAACATCTTAGTTGTTTACCATGCAAGATATTTACTGTCACACCTTTAAAATATCCTATTTTTATCACTTTGAAATCTCTATGATATGGGTACATTGTATGAATTTACAAACAAGATTATTGCTATTTTTAAAATACAGTGAGATGTGTTCAAGATAAAAAGCTTCCTATTAAGAAAGGAGAAGCTTCTTTTTCTAGTTCGCACCATTTGCCTTAAGAGAAGACAAGCATATGAGCTATAAAGTATTAGCCAAATAAATATATAAAATTCTTAATGAAAAAAGGTGGATACATCTGGAATGCAATGTGAATAAACTGTAATTAATATACAAAATTTAAATTAAAAATTAAAATGAGTGCTCCATCAAAATAAGAAAAAAATACCTCAATGGTGATTTTCTTTTTTTAATTTTAATTTTTATTAATTACACTTTATTCAATTTGTATCTCCCCCATAAGCTCCTCCCTCCTCCCTCCCAATCCCAACTTCCCTCCCCCTTCTCCACACATGTACCTCCCCAAGTCCACTGATAGGGGAGGTCTTTTGCTCCTTCCTTCTAATCCTAGTCTATAAGGTCTCATCAGGGGTGGCTACATTGTCTTACTCTGTGGCCTGGCAAGGCTGCTCCCCCCTCAGGGGGAGGTGTTCAAAGAGCAGGCCAATCAGTTCATGTCAGAGGCAGTCCCTGTCCCCATTACTATGGAACCCACTTCAACACTGAACTGCCATGGGCTACATCTGTGCAGCGGTTCTAGGTTATCTCCATGCATGCTACTTGGTTGGAGTATGAGTCTCAGGAAAGACCCCTGTGGTCAGATTTTTTGGTTCTGTTGCTCTCCTTGTGGAGTTCCTGTCCTTTCCTGATCTTACTATTTCCCACATCTTTCCTAAGATTCCATTCACTCTGCCCAACAATTGGCCATAAGTCTCAGCATCTGCTTTGAGAGTGTGCAGGGCAGAGCCCATCAGAGGCCCTCTGTGGCAGGCTCCTAACTTGTTTCCTGTTTTCTTCTTCTTTTGATGTCCATTCTCATTGTCTTTCAGGATGGGGATTGAGCATTTTAGCCAGAGTCCTCACTCTTGATTAGTTTCTTTACATGTACAGATTTTAGTAGGTTTATCCTATATTATATGTCTATATGAGTGAGTATATACCGTGTGTGTCTTTCTCCTTCTAGGATAGCTCACTCATGATGATCTTTTCCAGTTCCCACCATTTACCTGCAAATTTCATGATATCATTGTTTCTTATTGCTGAGTAGTATTCCATTGTGTAGATGTACCACAGTTTCTGTATTCATTCCTCAGTTGAGGGGCATCTGGGTTGTTTCCAGTTTCTGGCTATTACAAATAAAGCTGCTACAAGCATGGTTGAGCAAATGTCTTTATTGTGTACTTGAGTGTCTTTTGGATATATACCTAGGAGTGGTATAGCTGGATCTTGAGGAAGCGCTGTTCCTACTTGTCTGAGAAAGCACCACATTGATTTCCAGAGTGGTTGTACGAGTTTACATGCCCAGCAGCAGTGCAGGAGGGTTCCCCTTTCTCCACAACCTCTCCAGCATGTGTTGTCACTTTAACTTTTGATCTGGGCCATTCTGATGGGTGTAAGGTGAAATCTCAAGCTCCTTTTGATTTGCATTTTCCTGATGGCTAATGACGTTGAACATTTCTTATAAGTATTTCTCTGCCATTCTATATTCCTCTATCGAGAGTTCTCTGCTTAGCTCTGTTCCCATTTTTTAATTGGATTGCTTGATTTTTTGCTTTTCAACTTCTGTAGTTCTTTATATATACTGGATATTAGCCCTCTGACAGATAGAGTGTTGGTGAAGATTCTTTCCTTAACTGTAAGCATTCATCTTGTTTTGATGACAGTGTCCCTCGCTTTACAGAAGCTTTTCAGTTTCATGAGGTCCCATTTATTGATTGTTGCTCTTACAGCCTGTGCTGTTGATGTTCTGTTCAGGAAGTTGTCTCCTGTGCCAATGAGTTCAAGGCTCCTCCCCACTTTTTCTTCTAACTGATTTAATGTGTCTAGTTTTATGTTGAGGTCTTTGATCCACTTGGACTTTAGTTTTGTGCAGGGTGATAAGTATGGATCTATTTGCATTTTTCTACATGTAGACATTCTGTTCGACCAGTACCATTTGTTGAAGATGCTATGTTTTTTCCATTGTATGTTTTTGGCATCTATGTTAAAAATCAGTTGTCCATAAGTGTGTGGGTTTATTTCTGGGTCTTCTATTCAGTTCCATTGATCCAACATTCTGTTTCTATGCCAGTACCATGCAGTTTTTATTACTGTTGGTCTATAGTACAGCTTGAGATCAGGGATGGAGATATTTCCAGAAGATCTTTTATTGTAGAGGATTGTTTTAGTAATTCTGGGTTTCTTGTTATTCCATACGAAGTTGTGAATTTTGCTTTCTAGGTCTGCAACAAAGTGTTAGTAATTTGATGGGAATTGCATTGAATCTTTAGATTGCTTTTGGTAGGATGGCCATTTTTCATGTTAATCCTGCCAAGCCATGAGCATTGGAGATCTTTCCATCTTCTGATATCTTCTTCTAATTCTTTCTTCAGAGTCTTGAAATTTTCTTCATACAAGTCTTTGACTTGCTTGGTTAGGGTCACACTAAGGTACTTTATGTCTTTTGTGGCTATTGTGAAGGGTGTTGTTTCCCTAATTTCTTTCTCAGCCCTTTTGTCTTTTGTATACAGTAGGGCTACTGATTTTATTTTTTGATTTAATTTTGTATCTGGCCACTTTGCTGAAGGTATTTATCAGATGTAGGAGTTCCCTGGTAAAATTTTTGGGTCACTCAGGTATACTGTCATATTGTCTGCAAATAGTGATACTTTGACTTCTTCCTTTCTGATTTCTATCCCTTTGATCCTCCTTCAATTGTCTTATTGCTCCAGTAAGAATTTCCAGAACTATTTTGAAGAGATATGGAGATTGGCAGCATTGCCTTGTCCCTGATTTTTGTGGGATTGCTTTAAGTTTCTCTTAATTTAGTTTGATGTTGGCTATAGGTTTGCCGTATATTGCCTTTATTATATTTAGGTATATGCCTTGTATACCTGATCTCTCCAATACTTTAAACATGAATGGATGTTGGATATTGTGAAATGCTTTTTCAGCATCTAAGGAGATGATCCTGTGATGTTTTTTCTTTCAGTTTGTTAATATGGTGGGTCACATTGATGGATTCCAATATATTGAACCAATCCTGCATCCCTTGGATGAAGCCTAGTTGGTCATAGTGAATGATATCTTTGTTGTGTTCTTGTATTCGGTTTGCAAGTATTTTGTTGAATATTTTTGCATTAATGTTCATAAGGGTAATTAGCCTGAAATTCTCTTTCTTTATTGGGTCTTTGTGAGGTTTAGGTACCAAGGTGACTGTGACTTCATAGAATGAGGTTGGTAGTGTTCCTTCTCTTTCTATTTCATTGAATAGTTTGAACAGAACTGGAGTTAGCTCTTCTTTGAAGGTCTGGTTGAATTCTGCACTGAAACGATCTGGTCCTGGGCTTTTTTTTGGATGGGAGACTTTTGATGACAGCTTATATTTCCTTAGGAGCTATAGGACTATTTAATTGATTTATTTGGTCTTGATTCAGCTTTGGTAAGTGGAATCGATCAAAAAAATTGTCCATTTCATTTAGATTTTCAAATTTTTTGGCATTTAGAGTTTTGAAGTAAGCTTGAATGATTGTTTGGATTTCCTCAGTGTCTGTAGTGATGTTCCTCTTTTCATTTCTGATTTTGTTGACTTGCATAGTGTCTCTTTGCCTTTCAGTTAGTTTGACTAAGGGTTTGTCTATCTTCTTGATTTTCTCAAAGAACCAGCTCTTGGTTTCATTG
>JAQQSO010002577.1:0-14252 GCA_028658305.1 Pachyuromys duprasi | reverse complement strand
TGTCATATCCTTAAAACAGGACAGGAAGGAATGAGATGGCCACACCAGCTACCCACTGAGGTCACAAGTGGCAGCTAAAGTATACCAGAACTCTTTACTCTTGTTTGGGACCTCTGTTCTACTCCCTAAGCAACATTTTCTTGATAATGCTTTCATTTCTCCTCCTAGATGGACATAATTCTTTAAGAAGTGACTTTTACTATTCAGACATCTCTTGCACCACTTTTACTTTCTTCTTCTTTTTGGTGGTTTCACTGTCCCCATCTCCAGCCTTGGCCCCACTTTCTAGTACAGTTTTGGACTTCTTATCCTTCTTTTTCTTCTTCAACTGAGGAACTGTTGGGGGGATCTCATCACTTTCACTCTCTCGCCTCCTTTTTACGACTTTTACTGCGTCAGCAGCTAACTGAGGGGCTTCTACTTCTTTAGCAGCCAGTGCTTTCTTGCCAGAATCACTATAGTCAATATAATCCTGTTTCCAGGTAGCAGGGGTATTGTCTGTGGGTTTGCCATGCTTGTCCAGAAGGCCCTGCTTGATCATCAACTTCTTCTGACTTGCCTTAGGACCTAAACCCCACTTGCGATGATATGTGTCTCTTTCCATGATCACCCTCTTTATCTTGGCTACTATGCCATGGTCACAGGTAGAAATCACTGCTGTAGTCATCAATGCAACAGCCATGCAGATAGCTTCCCCCTTGGTGGTAATGACCACAATCTCTTGGTTGACCTCAATGCTATCCTCATATCGGAGAACTCCAGGAAGCATGATCTTGGCCCCATAGCAGATTGCATTCACTGCACTATCTTTCATGACCAGGCATTTATGAGATGTCAACAGCTTTTCCAAAGGGTAAACAACACGCCGCAAATAACTCTCATCCCTATGGTTATCATACAGCCACTGAGCATCGAGTACATCATGCATTGTCACCATGTGGTCCTTTTCACTCATGACTCCAGAACGTACCCTCCGAAGTTCCTGCATCTGACCACCAACTCCCAGTAACAAGCCAAGGTGTACACATAGTGTCCGAATGTAGGTGCCAGCTTCACAGCTCACCCAAAAGATTCCTAATCTTCTTTCAAGATCAGATTCTAACATTTTGCTCTCGTAGATAGTCCTTACTCGAAGCTACCTCTTTACTGCAGCAATCAGTGGGGGTCGTTGAAACAGGGCTCCTGTCAGTTTCCAGGGTCCTAGAAAGCTGAGTACCCCCTTCAATAGCATTGTGCAGCCGGACAATTCCCACATACTCTTTGCCTGCACTCTGTTGTGATTTCACCAAACGAGTGGCTCGTTCAATGCACACAATTAAACAACCAGTCACTTTGGGGTCCAGTGTACCACTATGGCCTGTCTTCTCTACCCGAAGTATTCGTCGAATCCAGGCTACCACTTCATGGGAAGAGGGATTAGAGGGTTTGTCAAGATTAATGAAACCTGTCCTGATATAATCCCCAATCTCCCTCTTCAGAGGATTTGAACCACAAGGAATAGGTGTGTAGTGTGTTGTCCTTACATTTAGCTTATCAAAATTCTTTAATAACAAGGGCCACTGAGAAGTGTCCAATTGAGCCACTTTGGATTCTGGTTTAATGAGAAATTCTTCAACATGTTGTATTTCAGCTACATCTTCTTCTTGTAATGGCTTCCGATCTTTTTTCTTCTTATGCTTCTTTGGGTAAGTAATTACTTCTGAATCCGCCATCCTGCACTGCGCA
This sequence comes from Pachyuromys duprasi, assembly GCA_028658305.1. NCBI lineage: Eukaryota > Metazoa > Chordata > Mammalia > Rodentia > Muridae > Pachyuromys > Pachyuromys duprasi. The sequence continues at coordinate 12,527 of JAQQSO010002577.1, read as the reverse complement.
GCGTGCGTCCAGCTCAAGCGGCCACAAGCTAAGAACTGCAGACTCCTACTGAGTCCAGTCAGGCCCTGCCGCTAAGACCCTGTTGTTGTTTTAACAGTGTCCTTGATTCTTTCTGGCTCCAGCAATCCTTCCTCCTCCTCTTACTCAGGATTCACCAAGCAACACCTAATGTTTGACTGTGGGTCTCTGCATCTGTTCCCATCAGTTGCTGGGTGAAGCTTCTCAGATGACAATTATGCTAGGTTCCTGTCCTAGCACATCTAGTAGGCAGGAGAAATTGTAGGTTTTAGCAACAATTCTGGAATTTTGGTTTCTTAAAAAAATACAGAAATAGTATAAGAACATGTTTTCATTTTAATAATATGTTTGGGGACATGGGGCTGCTTCATATTGTCTGCAGCAGCTGAATATGATTTTCCTGGGGCTGTAGCAGAAGTGTGATTTTGCCAGCTGCAGATAGTTTCTGTGATTGTGTGATGTTTAAAATTCTGAGAACTTTTCAGAGGGTGTATAAATACTAGACAGGGTTGGTGCTTGTTGGTTGTTTAGGGGGTTAGTTGTGGTTTGCTAGTAGTTGTGCTCAAAGAAGAATGAAGAAGAAATAAATTCAGAGCTCTGTGTGTGTGTGTGTGTGTCTCTGTCTGTCTGCCTCCCTCCCTCTCTCTCCCTCTACCTTTCTTTCTTCTCTCTCTAGTGATAGGGGTGAAAGCAGGGGGATAAAGTTGGGAAAACAAGAACCCACAAAATAGCAAAGCTACAGTGGGTTGAGGATCTTGTGGCTGGGTTTGTGTCCCAATCCCTTCACTGGAAATCTTGCCAGGTTACAGGAGATGTCCAGTTCAGGCTCCATATCCCCTATTGCTAGACGTCAACCTCATAAATTTCTGGGAATTTCCATTTCCCTAGGGTTCTAGCTCATCCTAGAGATGCACCCCCATTCCAACTATCTCTCCTAGTACTCTTGCCCTCCATGCGCCACCATTTAATCTCTCCTGTTTCTATCCCCATCCCTACCCTCGTCCACCCATGAAGCAAATTCTATTTCCCCTTGTCAGTGAGGTTCACAGGCTCCTTGAGCCCTTCTTGTTATTTTGCTTTCTAAGGTCTGTGGATTGTAGTATTGTTATATTTTACTTTACAATTAATATCCACTTATAAGTGGGTACATAGACATGGTTAAATAACTTACATGAAGACTGATTGAATCTTTTTGAAGACATTTGCTTTCTGGGACAATGATATAGCACAAATGGTATAGTGTTGCCCCAGAATGAATGAAGCCTTGGGTATGACATCAACTAGCCCAGTCCAACCACTGTGGCACATGTTTCTAATGCCTGTATTTTACAAGTACAGCGAGGAGGATGAATTCCTGGCTACCTTTCTTTACAAAGCAAGTTTGAGGCAAGTCTAGGCAAGAGAGCATTCCATTCTCAAAAAAAGTTGATTATTTAAAAATATTTTTAGTTAATATTTTGAGAATTACAAACATGTATACCATGTACTCTGATCACAATGACACCAGTCTTCCCACTAACCCCTTTATATCTATGACCTATTACAGGTCCCCAAATAATCTTATATCTTTATTTTAATGACCCTCTGAGTTCTATTTATGCAGCTCATACCTCCATGAATGTAGGATAGTCGACCTACCATGTATTAATATTTTGTACTAATATTTTTGTACCAATTCTTTGAGAGTGTCATATATGCATACAACATATTTAAATCATGGTCACTCTCACTCTTTACACAAACTATTCTTCAAACCATATCTCCTTCCAACTTCATCTCCACTCTGGTACCCTCCTTTATTTATGTTTTAAGTATTTTTAGATTTATTTGTTTTATGTATGTGAATGTTTTGTCTGCATACATGTTTTTGCACCATGAGCGTGTTGTGTGATCATGGAAGTCAGTGTTATGTTGTGTGAGCATGGAAGAAGGTGTCAGGTCCCCTAGGACTGAAGTTATGATGGTAACCGAACCCAGATCCTCTGTAAGAGTTTCCCTCAACCTTTTCTTTGATAGTTCACTAAAGGTAATTTGTAATATGCATAAATGCATGTCAGTAGGGCCACTTACTACAGCAACCTACATCCTTAAAAAAATTCTGCTTTCCTTCTCCTAGTTACCATCAACTCTCAATAGCTCACTTTCCTTCTCCTAGTAACCACCAACTCTCAATATCTCTTTAGGTAGGAGTTACGGCTTATGGGCCTCTGCCCCAATCATAATGGTATGCTGACTGGTTCAAGTTTATGCAGGTATTATTCAGGCAACCACAACTGTATTGAATTTATTAGTGTAGCGGTTCTGATATTTCAAAATAAATGGTTTCTCCCATTTTTCCCAACCTTTGACACTTACAATGTTTCTACCACCTTATATTTTTTACAAATAGATGGTGTTGATAAGAAAGACTGCAGAATGTGGGCTGGAGAGATGGCTCAGCAGTCAAGAGCACTGATTGCTTTTACAGAGGACTCAGGTTAGTTGCACAGTACCCACACAGCACACCCAACTGTCTGTAACTCAAGTCTCAGGAGATATGATATCTCTCAGCCTTCACTGCCATGAGGCAAGCATATAGTATACATATATACATACATTCAAGTGAAGCTTACATTGACAATTAATTTCCAAAGCTGTTCAAGGTTACATTCTCACCAGCAATGGAGGAGGGGTCCCTTTTCTCTACCACCTCTCTACCATGTGTCATACCTTGAGTTTTTGATCATAACAATTTTGATGCGTTTGAGGTGGAATCTCAGGGTTGTTTTGATTTGCATTTCCCTGATGACTAAAGACATTGAACATTTCTTTAAGTGTTTCTCTGCCATACGGTATTTATGGAAGAAGAAGAAGATAGAAAGACCTGTAAGGGACAGGAACTACACAAGGAGACAACAGAGCCAAAACACCTTGGCCCAGGGGGGGCCTGCAGAGACCTATACTTCAAACAAGTACCATGCATGGAGAGGACTTAGACCCCCTGCTCAGTTTCCAAATGGGTTTCTTAATAAGGGAGGAAAGGGCTATCTCTGACATGAACTCAGCGGCAGGCTCTTTGAACAGTTCTCCCTGGGCCATGCAGCCTTGCTAGGCCACTGAGGAAGATGATGCAGCCAGCCCTGATGAGATAGGCTAGGGTCAGATAGAAGGGGAGGAGGTCTTCCCCTATTAGTGGACCCTATTAGGTAAGGGGCATAGGGAGAGAAGAAGAAAGGAAGGTAGGACTGACAGGAGATGGAGGGGGCTACAGCCTGGATACAAAGTAAATAAATTGAAATAAATAAATAAATAGATGAAAAAAATTAAAAAATGTAAAGATAAAAATCAAATAATTATAAATAAAGAGTAGTAAACAAAAGTAGAGAAATGGTGAGAGTAAGATAAAATAAAGAGCGTGTTACTAAGTTCATGTCAGAGACAGTCCCTGCTCCCCTTACCAGGGTACCCACTCAGACACTGAGCTACCATGGGCTACATCTGTGCAGAGGTTCTAGGTTATCTCCATGTATGGTCCTTGGTTGGAGTATCAGTCTCAAGAAAAGACCCCTGGGCCCAGATTTCATGGTTCTGTTGCTCTCCTTGTGGAGCTCCTGTCCCCTTCAGGTCTTTCTATCTCCCCCTTCTTTCATAAAATTCCCTGCACTCTATCAGGCCACAGAGGAAAAACAATGCAGCCAGTTATTTTTTATTAAATTCTTTATTAATTACACTTTATTCACCTGAATACCCCTGTAGTTCCCTCCCTCCTCCCCTCCCCAAGACCACCGATAGGGGAGGTCCTCCTTTCCTTCCCTCTGATTCCAGTCCATCAGGTCTCATCAGGACTGGCTGCATTGTCTTCTTCTATGGCCTGGCAAGGCTGCTCCCCCCTCAGGGGAGGTGATCAAAAAGCAAGCCAATCAGTTCATGTCAGAGACAGTCCCTCTTCCCATTACTATGGAACCCACTTGTACACTGAACTGCCATGGGCCACATCTGTGCAGGGGTTCTAGGCTACCTCCATGCATGGTACCTGGTGGGACCATCAGTCTCAGGAAGGACCCCTGTGCTCAGACCACTTGGTTGTGTTGCCTTCTTGTGGAGTTCCTGTCCTCTCCAGATCCCACTGTTTCCCACTCCCCTCGTAAGATTCCTTGCACTCTGCCCAAGTGTTGGCCATGAGTCTTAGCATCTGCTTTGATAGTCTGCAGGGCAGAGCCGTTCCAAGGCCCTCTGTGGCAGGCTCGTGACCCATTCCCTGCACTCTCCTTCTTCCGATGTCCATTCCCTTTGTCCTTCTGGATAGGGATTGGGCATTTTAGCAAGAGTCCTCCCTCTTGATTAGTTTCTTTAGGTGTACAGATTTTAGTAGGTTCATCCTATAGTATATGTTTATATGAGTGAGTATATACCGTGTGTGTCTTTCTGCTTCTGGGATAGCTCACTCAGGATGATCCTTTCCAGTTCCCACCTGTCTTGATGAGATCTGATAGGCTAGGGTAAGATGGAAGTGGAGGAGGACCTCCCCTATCAGTGGACTTGGTGAGGGGAACAGGAGGATGAGGAGGGGAGGGGGAGATTGGGGATGGGGGAAGGGCTACAGCTGGGATACAAAGTGACTAAACTGTAATGAATATAAAAAATATAAAAAATAAAAAGAGTGTGTCACTTGTGATGGGGTGAATAGGGTTTGACACTGCTGGAATGATTTTAATGACCATGTATAATGCTCTTCGGAATTGCCTACAAGAGGGCAAAATTCAATCAGTAGACCTCATCTCTCAGCTGGCAAAGTATTACCCCATGGGTGCATTGACGCCCTTCCATTTCAGACTTGTTTCTGATATTTACTGGTATTCTGTGTATCAAATTCACCCCTTGAAAACAGAGGAAATTGATCTTGTGCCATCAAATTATGTATATGCTTAAAGTACAGCCATATTAATGGCTGAAATAAAATAAGCTAGGAAACTGGAAGGGTGACACAGCATGTCCAATGCAAGCAGGTTATTTAAGTAAATAAAAGTGAACATTTTAAAGTACTGTATGATTTATTGTATATTTAAAAATACATAAAAAATTGAAGGTTGCCAACACTAATTATTTAATTATAACATAATGTATGACTGCATCAAATTATCACTGTGTATTTCCTGAACATTTATAATTTTATTATGTGTTAACTAAAACATTTTCCTCCATTCCCGCAACACACTTCTCACTTTCAACCAGTTTACATTCTACTTTAACCATGGGTTTTAGGAGAATCTTGTCTGGCAGTCATTAATGCTGTGCTTTCATGATTCAAAGCTAACAACCTCAGAGTGAAGAGATAGTCTAAAGAATGAGAAATAAAACCTTGCCAATAATATATAACAGAAAGGATTAATAATTCAGGGTATAGAGGCAGATGCTGAGTCATAGTCAAACTTTGGGCAAAGTACAGGGAATCTTATGAAAGAAGTGGGAGATAGTAAGACCTGGAGAGGACAGGAGCTCCACAAGGAGGGCAACAGATCCAAAAAGTCTGAGCACGGGGGTCTTTTCTAAAACTGATACTCCAGCCAAGGACCACTCATGAAGATGGCCTGGAATCCCTGCACAGAGGTAGCCTATGGCAATTCAGTGTCCAAGTGGGCTCCATAGTAATGGGGACAGGGGCTGTCTCTGACATCAACTGATTGGCCTGCTCTTTGATCACCTCCCCCTGAGGGTAGAGCAGCCTTACCAGGCCACAGCACAGAATAAGACAGTGCAGCCACTCCTGATGAGACCTGATAGACTAGGATCAGAGGGAAGGGGAGGAGGTTCTCCCTTTTCAGTGGACTGGGAGAGGGACAAGGTTGGGGAAGAGGGAGGGTGGGATTGGGAGGAGAGGAGTGAGGGAGGTACAGGGGAGATACAAAGTGAATACACTGTAATTAATAAAAATAAAAATACTTAAATAAAATAATAATTTGTGTATATAAAGACCTGCAAAGGTAAATGTACAAAGTAGCAATCAACAAATGGTTTGGGAAGCTGAATAGACAGTTTACAAAATAAGAAACATCAATGGTTGATAAATACTTGAAAAGGTGTTGAATAGTCTTAGCCACCAGCAGGTGCAAATAACACTGCTTTAAGATTCTATTTTCCGCAGTCAAAATGGTTGTTGCCAGAAAAACAACACTAAATGCTGGTGAGAATATGGAGGAAAAGTGCTATTTACTACCTGTGGGAATGTAAGCTTGTACAACTACGATAGAAATCAGCCTTATTTAACCAAACAAACAAAACTGTAGATAAACTGCCACAGGTCCCAACTTTAGAACTCAGGTATATATAGCCGACACTCTAATTCAGCACACACAGAGATATTTACATGTCTGTGTTTATAGCCATATGATCCACGGTAATTAGGAAATGGAATCAACCTAGTTATCCATCAACAAATGGCTGAACAAAGAAAATTCAGTACACATAACTACAATGGACTCTCATGTAGCTCTAAAATTGTGAAATCATGGCATTTGCAGAAAAATGTATGAAACCAGAACTTGCTTTGTTAAGCAAAATAAAATAGCTTTGGAAAGACACGTACTCCCTATTTGCTTTCATTTTGGGAATCTAAATTTATATATACATATATGTGTGCCCATTTATATATGTTTGCATATAAGAACGTTTGTATATATTTTTTCTGTAGGTCATAAAACTCAGAAAGTGATCATGAGAGAGGAGAAAAACATTTATGGGAGATAGAAAGTAGCTTAATGAAATGCATGTGATAAAGGATCAGAAAATAGGGAGTAACTAAGAAGGGACCATTCAGAAGGGGGGAGGGAACATGAGGGAGCTCTTTAGGGGACAGGAACAAATGGAAACGAGATAAAGACACATATGTATGAAGATTCCATGATAAAACCATTATTTTCTATGCTAACATTAAATAATTTATTTTAAGGAACTGAAAAATGGGGGTGGGTGAAATACATGGAAAAATAAGAAGTAGTGTTTGGTACAGAGAGGAATCAGATAGCTATGTGTTATAATGCTCAACCTTTGAAGTACAAGCAAATGGTGAAGTGTGGGTTAGCAGGTCTGGGGATTGTCTAGGAATTCTGTACTTCTTGTTAACAGTTTCCAGGTGATTCTGACACTGCTGTTCAGAGGACACAATCTAAGAAACATGAGCATGAGGAAATGATAAGTTGCCATCAAAATTAAGAGCATAGAGGAGTAAAGCAAGTCAGATTCTATGTATCTGAATATTAGATTGGGAAGGTTTTGTCTGAGCCCATTCACAGGTGGCTGGGAACAACTGTTACATCAACCAGAAGCTTTCTGAGCTTAGATGCCTGGCCCCTTCTACCTTCCCAGAGTTTTCTGGAGCCGTTGCCCTGGTCAGAAGGGTATAAACAATCTCCGAGCTGATTCCAAACACACTGAAGTTCAAGAACAGTTGCAACTAGGCAACTATGAGCTGAGATAAGATTACACCTCATATTGAACCACTGGAAACTGCAAAACAATCTGGTGCACAGAGCCAGAGTGTGCAGGAAGACAGCAGTGCTCACGCAAGGGCTGCCTCAGGTCCTTTCCACGCTCAAAGCCTGCAGCGGTCTCGCTTTACTCCTGCTTCCTGTAACTCCGTGCAGCTCTAGCCTCTCAGAGCATGGTGACTTTGCTCAGATCTGGCTTCCAAAATGAACCAAGAATACTATCTCGGGTGTGACCTATAGAAAAGTTGTATTTCAAAACCACAAAGCAAGGTATCTACAAAAGCTCATGGTACTATTATTGTTGACAGAGCAAAACCCTGATTTCAAAAATCAGGTGGTTGAATATAACAAGAAAAACAGCAAAAAGTCCTTCACTTTTGGGTGCTGTTATTATATTCAACTTTAAGGAATCTATAGAAGAAATAACAATTTTCTGACATAAGTTCATTTTAATTCTTTTAAAAAATAATTTGAGATATTGATAAGAGTTAAATAATTTAAAATTAAATAACAAATTGATACTCATTTAAAATACACACAAAGACACACCTTTTAGTTGTGATTCTAGATAGCAGCTTCTGCTATACTTAGCTTTGTTTTCTTCAGGCAGCTGGTACCATTGTAAGCACTTGTTTCACTAGAACTGTTGCCATGGCAACCTAAGAGGAGATTAAGAAACCAGTTCACCAATTCTTGATGTCTCAGACCTCAGCCGCTTTATCTGGAATAAAGAATAGACGTTCAAACTGCACAGATATCAGTAAGTGTAGTTAAATATCATGAAAGCAACCAAATGGGCACAATACTTAGCCCTTTTTTCCAGCATGTGAGTCAGATGGAATCTTCATGCAAAAACCCACAGCCCCCAGGAATGCTGAAATGGAAATCTTTTTTCCAATGGAGCTTATCAGTACTTTTGGGAAAGCTTAACACAGTTCACCTTGAACTGGCAGAAGACAGCTCTGTCAAGCCTGCTGCATCTTGCAGGTATAGTGCTGTCTGGCTACCAATGAAAAATAGGGCTCATCTTGTGTGTGTATGTGTGTGTGTTTCATGATATTGACAAGAACTATGTTTATTTTTCTGTTCGGTTTCTGGGTATAAGTTATGTACACATATGTTTGGCACTGTAACTGCTTTTAGAATTAAGTAATTAAGTTCAGCAAACTGTGAACATTTATCTTATGAAATATGAACTAATACTTTTCTAAGCTTTATTTTAATCTCCAGTTTTTAATTTTTGGCTTATAGAGCACTTGTTCTCCTTGGAAGCAGATCCTATGTGCTGCAATGTGTAGTTAGGACATAGAAGTTTTCATACTTTCTCTTTTATTCCTATTGCTGTTCTTTCTATATCTTCACCATAATTCCTCGATCATATTTAATCTTCTTACTTTAGAATAACTTGGCTTTTGTTAATGAAGGCATGGATATAGATGTCAAAAGCATATGGTCAAGGATATCTGTCTGTTTAGATATTTGTATAAAGTCTGACTTTGTATTTTTGCCAAAACACATGAGCCAAATAATCTTTAGGATATTTAGATACTACAGGGCAAGAAAAAATATTACCCAATAGAAAATATTACAGCAGGAAAAAAAAACCCAGATATCTCACTGAACTGAGGTGGCCAGATAAGATCCATGAATTATCTTGCATATAATGTATTTATTAGTATCACTTCAGTTTAGTGTCCAGAACAATCACATATCCTAAACAACAGATATATATTCTTAGAAATGTGTCATTCCTTAGTTTTTTTTATTAAATTTATTTATTTTTATCTTAATCACAGGTTAGGTATTTTGAATCCCAGGCGTAGCCCCCTCCCTCATTCCCTCCAACCCTCCCACTCCCTCCCTCATCTCCCTCCTCCCAGCCCCCTCCAAGTCCACCAACAGGGGAGGACCTCCTTCCCTTCCATCCAACCCCACCTTATCCTGTCTCCTCAGGGCTGGCTGCAATGTCCTCCCCTGGGATCTAGCCAGTCTGTCACTCCCCGGCTTGTATGGGGGAGTGTCAAAGAGTCAGCCATCAAGATCATGACTGAAACAGTCCCTGTTTCCCTGAGTAGGGTCTTCAGTCCGACAACGAGCTATCATGGGCCCCATCTGTGCGGGGGTTCCAGGCCACATCCACACATGGTCCTTGATTGTAGAAACTGTCTCATACAAGACCCCTGTGCCCTGCTCAGTTTGGTCTTTGTGGAGCTCTTGTTCTCCCCAAGTCTCAACAACCTCAACCAGATCTATCATTACTTCTTGCCCTCTGTCAGAGGCTTGATCGCGAGTCTTAATATCTGCTCTGATACATCGCTACATTGACACCCCCCCCCCAGAGGTCCTCTTTGGCATGCTCCTGTTCTGTTGCTTGTTTTCTCCTCTGTATGCACCAGGGCACAAGCAAAGATGGCTACCCCACAACTAGGTGGTGCAATCTTATAGGACTGGCTCACTATAGTTGTATATACCATTGTTATGTGTTGCATGTCTCTTTCTCTGTGCTAAACAGGGATTCTCTAAGCTGCTGGGATGCCCCATTATGGAGAGAACCGCTCTCAATACTCAAATAGCCATCTTGCTCTCTCCTGTACCCATTAAAATTTTCCCACTTATATTCATATGGCAACTCTGAATGCTGGAGATCTTTTTTAAATTGATCCTTTTCAAAAGGATTTATTTCAGATTCCAATCTTTTTCATGGTTCCTTTAGCTCTGCATTGGCATGATAATTTTAGCTGTTAGTTTTCAGGAGCAGGGAAAAATGTTATGCTACATTTAAGAGACACTAAAGACCCAGGAAGTCACAGTCTACAGAAGTGTAGCATCTTGACCAGTTTACATGGAGGCTTCATGACTACATGGTGATAGACGTTTATGTAAGTGAGCCTAGCTAAATGAAGCAATGGCAACAATGAAGCAAATGAACGTTAGAATGGCATCTTTCTTCCCTCTCTTTCTTAATTCACAAAAAATGAAACTAGATGAATATAGATAGAGGCATGTTTAAGTTTTCAGTATGGTAGCAATAGGAAATGGTTGTTGCAGAAGCAAATGTTGATAAAGTGTGCAATATTCTATTCATTCAGATTTATATGTTACTTAAGTTCTTTTCTACTTCTCTTTGATCACTCATCTGTCTCATGGGCATTACAATTGTGAAAAAAAATCCTGTTATTTGCAAGATTTTTTTAAAAACCCCTGAGGAATTCAAGCTTAAAGTCTACTAAACATAAATGTTGTTATGTAGGAAAGAGGGGGGAGATAGTCTGCTACCCAGTGGATCGGGCAGCACTGTGGGTTTCAGCACAACAGATGCTGTATGTGTGCTTTCCCTGGAGCCTTGAAAGAAAAAGGTCTCTGAAAGCATTAACTACTTCATAAAAATGCCTTTATGGTTTACCTCGTGACATACCACACACTCCTAAACTTCTGCTCTAGTTGGTGCTGGTTGATAGGGAAGATTTCCCATTGGTTCACTACCACTGAGTTAAGGTATTTGTTATTTTTACAGTTTAAGGGGACTCTTCCTCTGGTTTTGAATAATTTCTTGTCTTATTTTTTTAATGTACCACATATTCATGTTTTATTTACTCATCCAGTACCTTCATAAGTACTTACACTGAGGAACCAGTGTCCCAAGCTTTGAAATAAATATTTAAAAGGGTATACATAAATTATACCCTAAATCACAGGAAGCCACATGCTCCCTGGATACTCTAGGCATATTGGTCGCACAGAGATAAGGCTTTCAATCCAGGCTTATGAACACCAGAAAATTTCCTTGGGAGTATGACAACCAAGACACATGATACGGTAGAGAAAGGATCTAGGAGAGGTTAGGTGCAGGATGGAGAAAGGAACTCTCCCAGATGAAGGTACTTCTTAAGAAAATGATGCCTATCCAAGATGGCTGCCATGAGAGAACACTGTCTGAGGAGTAGGACAGCATAAACAACGCAGCGACCAGGAGACTGAACTCTGGGACCTAAAACGCCAGCATTTGTGATTTCCAGGTGAGCGGAACTCCTACGGTGAGAAAATCAAGTGAGAACACCCTAGGGACACCCAGTTATTACCTGGAAAAATCTCCAGGTGACCAGCGGCACACATCTCTGATCTGAACGAGCAGCCACACTGGGCGCCCGCACCACCATTATAGACTGGATCACACAGTCTCGCAGGCAGTCTGAGGAGGAACCTGGCACCGTTTTCACTGAACTGCACACTGCGAGCGCAAACTGCACCCGGTTCTGCTTCAACCTGCTGGTATGCTGCAGGCTCACACCAATCACCAGAACCACCCCAGACTGAGTGGGTTGGGGGACCATTTTGACCAGTCTCCACACTGTGGGCTCGCGCTGCACGCTTCTGCCAGCAAAAACTCAGTCAGTGTGTGAGTCCGCCAGCAGGTCTGGGAGGGACCCAAGTTCTGCCTCAACCCACAGCTATGCAGCGGGCGTGCACCGATCTCCAGAACCACCACAAACTGAGAGGATCCGGGGAGCATCTTGACCAGACTGCACACTGAGGGCAAACGCTGCACGCATCCACCAGCAAAAACCTCAGTTCATGTGTGTGTCCATGGGCCAGACAGAAAACGCCCCGGGGAACCATTTCAGACAGGCCTGAATACAGTGGATGCACACCAACCCAAACCCACTGTGTGTGCCCCAAATATCATCTCAGACCGTGGTGCACAGCCCCTGGCCCAGAAGGAGGCACCAAATCTCCATTCCAGGGGAGAGCCCTTAGCAGCAAGCCCAGGGCGGAGCGCAAGACCCCCAGCTGACATCTCAAACCTGGACACTCAGACTCTACCACAGAGTGAGGAATAAGACTCCAGACCAGAGGGGTGACCAGCCTGCAGTGCTCACAGCTTCTAGCACAGACCACAAAGCCGGGCACACAGAGCCCACAACAGAGTTCAACTGAGACACAACAAACTCTAACAAACCACCGGAAATCACTGATCTTCTTGAAGAATACTCCTGACACAAGAGATTGACAGATTCAGACTGAAGTACAGCCTTAAAGCACAAACAG
>JAQQSO010002576.1:0-14255 GCA_028658305.1 Pachyuromys duprasi | reverse complement strand
AGTTCTTTTCCTGTGTCTCTGCAGGTCCATTGTCCCAGCCTTCAATCTGGGCAGTTCCAGGAGCTGTGATTTCCACAGGCAGTGCTGTGACCATCTTTTGCAGGACCCCTCCAGGAGTGACCAGAGTGTGTCTAATCCCCTATGGATCTCATGCAAATTGCCATGATTTTACCACGCATGGAGTCCAGGAGGTTTTTGGTTTTAGTCTGCAGAATGTGGCACACACCAGTGCAGGGGAGTACTACTGTGATTACTATAAGGAAAACAGATGGTCATCTCGCAGTGACAAACTGGAGCTGGTGGTGACAGGTGAGTAATTGCCAAGAACAGTGTTCTTCGGCCTCAGTCGCTGTTGCCCCCTCACACATGTCCCCTCCCAGGCCCTGCCCTTATCTGTGCTCTGACACATTCGTCTCTCCTCTTTCTTTTTCTTTCCTTTATTTTCCTCTCTTTCCTTTCATATCTTTTCCTGTCATCTCCTGTCTGCTCCTTCTTTCTCTTCATGTTCTCTCATTTCATCCTTTCCTTTTCCATTTCCATTTTCTTTATTTTTACTTTTTGGAGGCAATATCTCAAATATGTTGGTCTGGCCTTGAACTTCAAGGGTATCCAAACATAATCTTGAACTTCTGATCCTTCTGCTTCTACTCTCTTAGTACTAGCCTAGACTACCACAGCATTCCTGAGTTGATGGGAACAGAACACAGGGCATTGCTTATGTTAGGCAAGAACTCTCCCAACTAAGTCTCATTCCCTGACTCTCTGTCAGTTTGTGATCCTCTCTCTGTGCTGACTGTGGTCTAGGCTCCCTTGAGAATGGTGACTATGGTCCCTAAGAGATGGAGTTCGTGGGGAATGACAGCATCCTTCTGTACCTACAGGGAGCCTCTCTATGGTCCTGGCTCGTAGAAAGTAACTGAGACACATGTTGTGATCCCTACAGATTAGCAAAGGATGACTTTCCCTTTGTTTTCATATTTTCCCTCTCTCAGCACAGACTGTGAATTGTAGGCTTAAATTTAATAATGTTTTAAATAACAGGATCTTTTGCGATCTTTTTTGAGACAGGGTCTCTCATGTACCTCTGTGTGTCCTTTGAATTTCTACCCAAAGCAGGCTGGTTTTAATGTGGCAGAGCTCTACCTGCCTCTGCTTCCTGAGTGCTAGGACTAAAGGCATGTACTACCATGGCCAGGTGATAACAGGGTGTTTTCTCTTCCAGGTGTTTACAAGGACAAGCCATTCCTTACTGTTCATTCAGGACCCCAGGGACTCTCAGAAAGGAATGTGACTCTTCTCTGTCATTCCCCTACTTTCTTTCATACCTTCATCTTCTGCAGAGATGGAAATGCTTCCTTTCCCCAGAACTGCTTACGTCAGGACTACAATACATTCCCCATCTCTCCTGTGAGCCCAGGGCACAGGAGTACCTATAGATGCTTTGGGTCTTCCAGAGACAATCCCTACCTGTGGTCACTGCCTAGTGACCCTCTTGAGCTCTCTTTTCCAGGTAAGCATGTCTGATACTTGTTCGTTATCTCTGTGTGTAGAGAGGCCAATGGATGATACCATTGGGTATACATCATTTCTATTTTATATCTGCTTTATTGCACACTGCACTGCTATTCTGACTGATGTTTCTCGTTTGCATTAGGTACTATGAACATTATATTTTAATGATAGTATTTTGGGAAGATTCAGTTATGTTCATCTGTGGAATAGAAGTCCTTCCCTACTTATAATGACAACCCTTTTGAGTAATTCTGTACCACTTGATTGCTGACTGTTTCTTATCGGAAGTGTTTATGTGTGTGTGTGTGTGTGAGAGAGAGAGAGAGAGAGAGAGAGAGAGAGAGAGAGAGAGAGAGAGAGAGAGAGAGAATGAAAGAGAATCTGTTAGATTTTTCATTGAATATGACTTTCTAGATATCAAAAGATCATCACCTCCCTTTGTTTCCATTTTAAGGTTATAATATAATTATGTCATTTTCGTTTTCCTCCTTCTGAACTCTCCCTTATACCCCTACTTACTCTCTTTCAAATTCATGGCTTCTTTTTACATTAATTGTCAAATGCACACACACACACACATACACACTATAACCACCTCAATCTGTATAATGTTTTTGTATGTATGTTTTCAGAGCTGATCAGTTGATGTGCTCTTCTCTGGGGAAGACTGTTTCTCCCATTCTTAGCATCCCTTGTTCCCTGTAGTTATTTGCCCAGGGTTGAGCCCTCATGGACTTTCTACCATTCCCATTGGCATGTTCATTTTGGTGTTTTTGTTCAGCTCATGTTTAGGCAGTCATGTTCGTGAAACTTTATGGGTGTTGATTCTGACATTTTAAGGAGACACAGTCTCACAACAAACTCTCTGTTCCTTTGGCCTTTGTAATATTTCCTCCCCCTCTTTCACAATGTAGGAGATTTTTTTTTGGTAGATGAATCCATTGCATCTGGGTTCCATACTCCACATTTTGATTTGTTGTATTTATAATGGTGTATGCAATGGTCTTCATTTGTTAAAGGTTAGTTATTTTTGATGAGGGATGAGGACTATACTTACCTGCTCCATCGTTTTGTCATCAGAGTGCTTCCTCTGAACAACCCTCCATCCAGTGGAAAATGTAGGAATCATTTATAAAAGAGAACTCAGGAGGGTTCCCTTGAATGTCCATATTCATGACACAAAAACAGAAAAGAGACTGGATAAGAATAGAAGACGGGTGGGACTGGGAACAGAGACAAAAGAAAGTATTGGAGGCAAACTCTCAGAAGAGAACACAGTGGTGTCAGCTTTCTTGATGGGGGTGCTTACTGTTATATATCTTAGAACTGTTGGTCATTTGGGATGCCTTGGGGTTTTAAGAGATGGGACATGTTTCAAGAACGGGGAACAAAGGAGGCAGAGCCATGGAAGTTCAACTTGGCAACCATAGAAAACATCCAGGGTGCATGTGTTAAAGATGGAAGATGGTCATGAGGAGGCAGGGGAAGAAATTCCATGTAGAAGAAAGAAGAGGATTGCACACTGTGGGTTTTCATGTGAGCAGGTGGCTTACAGGAGTGTTTGTGGGGTCTGCGCAGACTGAGACATCTACTTTTGTGCAACATTTTCTGATGGATTTTAATTTTACTGCTGCAGCCAAGAAATCCTCTATGACCTTCAGAATTATATCTCCAACGGGATATTTGAAATTTGTCTTTTCAGGCATTTAGCGCAGGTCTCAATAGAGCCCCGATTGGAAAGTGTCCACACATCCTCCTTACTTCTGTCTGTGTATTGACAGACAGTCCGCCTGTCTTTCTTGAACCAGAATTCCTCAGGCACCCTCTTTTGCTGTCAGTTTTCACATTGTCAAACCATCTTCTGTGTCTGGAATATCTTTTAAATCCGGTTTCTTCTTTGTTGTCATGTCTTTAACCCAGACACTTTATTCTCTTTCTTCTTTCTACCTGATGTCTTATATCGGTTTATCCCACAGGAAGTTCAATTAAATATTTTTTGTAAGTTTCTGTTCATGGCACAAAGTGATAGGTTTCATAATGACATGATGACATTGTCATTGTTTAAGTATATCCAGTACGATGACAATATTCATCTCCATTCCTTTCTTTTGTCTCTGACTCCTATCAGTCTTGTATTATTATCTAGTGTGTTTTCTACTTTTATATCACAGATATGTATATTCTATAGATGTGCACACACACACCCAGACACACATCTCAAGATTCCACATAGGAGATCACACATACATCATTTGAGTCAGGTTTATTTAATTCAATACGAGAACCCCATTTTCATTCATAATTCTGGAGAATTACATGTTAGTTCATCTTTATGTCTGAATGAAACCCCACACTGTATATTCTACTGTTTTAGATTCCTTCTTTATTGCTGCAATGAGACACGTGACCAAAGCAACTTAAGGAAGCCAGAGTTTACTTCATTTCACAGTTTGAGGTATTTGAGGTCTTTTTCATGGTGAGGAAGGCATGGTGGCAGGAACTTGAGGCAGCTGGTCACATTGCATTAGCACTTAAGAAGCAAGGAACACAGAGAGGTGGTTGCTTGGGCGCACTAAGCTTTCTCCATTTTTCATAGAATCAAGACTCCAGTCCTGGGAATGAGCGTCTCGCTTTTAGAGTCGGTGCTTCCCCTGCAGTTAATAGGCTAGAGACTACCTGAATGCAGGTCGCCCCTCACAGACATGCCCAGAAGCTCGCCCCCTTGGTAGATACTGTCAAGTTGCTAATCAATACTACCATCACCAGCACATTTGTAAAAGCGTTTTTACGTTAGGACACACAAAGTGGTGACTTTGATTCAAGCATCATTGCACGTACGCCATCATACTTTGTTCTCATTGTTCCCCACCCCGCCCCCGTGCCCTCTGCTACCACCTGGTTTCCTTCCTCTCCACAGTTAGTCCCCATTTCTGCTTTTTTTTCTTTGTAAGTGTGAGTTTCTGTGGCTTGTGAGTGGGGTATCACAGGAGGGTATGGGTGATGTACACATGTGGAGGCCAGAGCAAGATGACAGAGGTTTTCCTCTACCACTGTCTATCTTATTTCCTTGAGATAGGGTCTATCACGGAACCTGCAGCTCGCTCTCCAGGTTATGCTGGCTGAACATGGAACTCTTGAGGCTCTCCTGTCTCCATTCCCCAATGCTGAGGTTACAAGCACGGACAGCTTATGCATACCTTTTCATGAGGAGGCTGGAGGTTGAGACTCAGCTTCTCATTCTTACAAAGCAAGCAATCTTACGCACTCAGCCATCTCACCAGTGTTTGCTTCTTTTCTTTTTGAGCAAATGATCTTTTTTCTAGTCAGGTTTCTTCTGTGTAACCATGGGTGTCCTGGAACTTTCTCTGTAGACCAGGTTAGTCTACAGAGATCAAACTCAGAGATCAGCCTGTCTCTGCCTCTCAAGTGCTGGGATTCAAGGTGGGATGCCACCTCTGACTGGCTCAATTAACTTTTAAAGTAAAACTTCAGGCCAGGTGTGTGGCACACACACCCCTCTAATCCCAGCACTCAGATCTCTGTGAGTTCAAGGCCATAGGTGTTATATTACTGCTTGTTTTTCTCCCCGAGGAAAGTTTCCACTGCTGCTTTCCTATTACATTTCCCTATTATACGTTCAGTTTCCCACCTGTCCCGAGTTCTCTTTCTCTCATGATCCCCTTGTTAGTTCACACACACACACACACACACACACACACACACACACACACACACACACACACACACTTTTAGATGTAAGTGTCATATATGAGCAAAAATATCTGGTATTACCCCTCTGAGTCTGGCTTACTTGGTGTAATATAATGATTTCCAGTTTCTTCTGTTTTCTTATTGTCATGATTTCATTTCTCTCCAGCTGCATAAAGTTTCACCCTGTCTGTGTACTATATTGTCTTTATCCATTTATCAGTGCATGGACGTCCAAGCTGGCCTGGTCCAGTTTCCTGGTGCTGTACCTCCAGTAGCCGTGCACACAGTGTGCACGTCCCTGCTATGTGCCCACATTTTAAAGAGGCTCTGTTCTTCTTAAAAACAAACAAACAAACAAACACAAAGCTTAGTCATTGCACGCCAGTCACCTTTTGTAGGCTGTTATTTCATTAAGACTTGTCTTGGTAGAGTGCTATGTTCTTCAATTTCTGACTGTTGCATGTCACTTTTGACCTCTGATTTTTGTTAGTAACACCTTCTCATCCTGATTGCCCTTTCTGTATGTGTTCCACTCAGGCTTCTGCTCAAGATTAGTGTATGTTCTTTGTAGACTATTTGGGAAGAGTTCTCCCTGAGCCTCAGAGGGCTGGTATTTCTTTCCTTTATGGACCATCTCCCCAATTGAATTTTCTTTGGTATTGTATTAATTTGTCTCATCAGTTGTGTGTGCTGGTGCACTCCTGTGATCCCAGCTTTTGGCATCTGAAAGCAGGATGGTCTCATGGTTGAAGTCATCCTGGTAAGACTCTGTGTTTGAAAGACTCATCATAGATACTACCTATATAATCAATATGACATTAATTGATTGCTTCAAGTGTTTTATTAGGTAGGTTCCCTATAGTCTCTTAAATGCTTAGTTCTGTGTTTGGTATAAGGTAGGTACTCAATAAATGTTGAATGAATGCGTGAACTAATGTAACAGATGTTTAATAACAGATTAATACTGTTTTCTTGTTCCAGATTCACCAGGTCCTATTGTGGTTTGGGGCTCAGTTGCTGCTGTTTGCTTCCTCCTCTTCCTTATTCTTCTCTCCATCTGTCTCTGCCACCACTGGGCCAAACGCAGTACGTGCCAGGACTCAGGGTGGGGGTGGATAATCTGGGATGGGTGTATGGGGATTGGTGGGTTCTATGACTGATATCTGTATCTCTTCAGGGACCGCCAATGGCCAGATCAGGAGCCAGGTGAAATATAAAAGGTAGGGAAATTTGGACTCTCCCATGAGATACAGCTAAGAGTTTTGTCTGAGCACTGAAAATTGAAGCAAGAACCCCTTCCTGCTGGATAAGCATTCTATTATTGAGCTATCCACACAACTCCTAAAAATCCTACTATGTATCGTTTCTCAAGCATATTTTAACATTTCCACTTCTTTTCACTCAGCTCCAGCCCAGCCACAGACATTGAGGGAAACAATAAAGGTAAGGTGGAGTGAGTCTCACTGAGGAAAGGGATGCTTGTGGGGCTTAGGAGGCCTTCAGGGAAGAGCAGAAGAGGTGGGATGGGCCACCTCGATGTGTGATGTTGTTGTATTTTCTTAGGGTTCTGCTGGTCATCTGTGAAAAATAAAATACAATATTACATAGTTTAAAGGCTCACATTGAAATAGACCCCTCTTCTCACCTTTTCTTCCAGATGATGACTTGGAGGGCATTCAACCTGAGAATGGCAGTCAGGTGGACACACCGGTGAGCTCTCTTTTCCTCCCTGCTCTCCTTTTCCAGAATCCTGAGTATTCTCTTCATAATTTGTGTCTCGTGATGGCAGGTGTCTGCAGCAGAAGACTCACAGGAGGTGACTTATGCCCAGCTATGCAGAAAGATCTTCCCAGAGAGTGTGGATTCATGTCCCTCCAGTAGTTTTCAGGACACGTCTGCACAGACCTGTGTGTATGCTGCCCTCACATTATCCCAAAAGGAGGTTCAGAGCTAGCTGTGAGGTGTGCAGGTGCTTCTTCAGTAGGGGGAGGCTCCAAGAACAACACGTCTCATGTTCTTCAACTCAATCAAGCCATTAGTTGGAATTCCAATGGATTCAAGTGTAGAGATGCTTGTTCACTGTGAAGGGACTCTGGAGCTCCTAAACATCTTTCAGCAAAGTTCTGATTTCTTGTGATTTGCTCACTCACTTATGCACTAGTGTACCTGTCCGATGTGTGCAGATGACTCTTTCCTTGGGTTCATGTTAACTTAGTTAGCCATGATTTACATCATCTGGTGAAAGAGATGCTGCACAGTCTGGACCCCTAGTGATTAGTGATGCAAAATACCTCAACCTTGACTGTCAAGTTGATGGACTTTAGAGATGCCCAGGAGACCTATCTCTAGGTATGTCTGTCATGCTCTTCCAGAGATGGAAAGACATATTTTGAATATAAGTGATATTATTTCGTGGTTCAAGGTCTTAGAAAGGAGAAATTAAGCGTAACATTATTACTCATTGATCTTTCTCTGCTTCCAGACTGTAGAGACAGAATGATCTGATGTATTGTGCCCCTGCCACTACATCTAGAGGCATTTCATCTACTGCATTCTCACTTCCATGATAGGCTACACCTTCAAACTACATCAAAACAAACCTTTGGTGATGGTTACTCTCAATTGTCAACTTGGTGATGAAAGACAAAAGATTTAAAAATTAGAAGTTTTTAGGTGTTTGTTTAAAGTTTAAAGCATAAGTCTGAACAAAGGCCGTCCAGGTGTAGACATGTCCAGCCACCTGGGGAAAGGACCTAGCTTTACTGCATTCTTTTCCTGCCCACTACAGATATAGTTTCTAGGAAGCTGGCCCAGAGGGCCAAGTCAGAACTGCTTATGGTCTTGGTGCCTAAAGTAAAAGTCAATTTCCCTTACCCAATCATGTAACGCCAAGGCATGTAACTCCCTGCTTGTGTTTTTTTTTTTTCCCTTTAAAAACCTTGTTCCCCTAGACTGTGGGGCCACATTCCTTTCCTGCTTCTGCAGGAAGTTTTTGCAACCATGGCTTGAGCATTTATACAATGAACCCTCATGTATTTGCAGTGGAATTGATTCCTGGTGGTTTTTAGGGATCTCATGAACTGGGCATAACAGTGAGAAATAGTCTCCTAGGAGACTGCAGTTGGAGGTGCCTGCTGGCTGAGGTTGCAGTTCTTGCCTGGTCCAGATAGCCATTGTGAGGTAGTACTCCTTCCCCTTGGTGGGGTCCCCTGCTTTCTGCTTGATTTCAACTGGAGAGTGCCTTTAGACACAGATACCTCTAACCGCATTTGATATATGGCCTCTGACACAGCGTCCTGCTAGTTCTCCCCTCCCTGCACCTATATGTTAATTAGGTACTGTGTTTTCATTCATATAAGAGTGTGCTGTATAATGCAAATCAAGCATCCTTGAAGTGTCTAGTTGCAACCAATTATGTACACCTATTCTTTGAGCCCCACCACACAAGAGGCATATAGCCTTTGTTCTCTGGTATTAAAGTTGAATTAGCCATCAGCTGTTTCCCGGGTGTGTGATCCCTGTACTTGGTGCTTGGTGCTCAGTGGCCATCCCAGGCACACTCCTTGTCTCGTAACTTTGTACTCTCTCTTAAGTTGCTTTCTTTGTCAAAGTGTTTTATAACAAAAACCCAGAAAAAGTAGCTAAGACACCCTTTCTTCCTCAACTTGATTTTATCACAGTCACCAGAAAAGTAACTAATACAGAAAGTGAAAAGGTAGCCACCCTCTAGAGCTTTTTAAATGAAACTTTTGGTTTCTGGGTGGGTAAAAGCACTCAGATCTGCTTAAAGAGACATGCAGGCATCAGGGAGAACTCAAAAATAAAGAAAATTCTTCACAGCTTGGTGAATAATACTGAAACAAACACGGGAGTGCAAGACTCTTTATGAGGTGGTGATGTTACTTCATTTGTGTATATATGCAGAAGAAGTGATTATGGTAACACAGCAGACAGGTCTTTTCAAATTTATTTAATAACCATACTGTTTTCCATAAAGGTGGTGCCAGTCTATCTTTCCTCCAGCAGTGAAAAGGGTTCTCTATTCTCCGTACTCTTTACAGCCCTTTGTCACCTCTTCCCTTCGTTGATGGACATCCTAGCAAGTGTGAGGTGATATCTAAAGGTGGCTTTGGCACTTATTATGGTTAGTGATGCTGAACACCTTTCTGTATACTTGCTGGGAATTTTTAAAAATGTAATTTATTTATTTTTATATCAACCACAGGTTAGGTACTTTGCATCCCAGGCATAGCCCCCTCCCTCATTCCCTCCCACTCTCCCCATCCCTCCCTCATCTCTTCCACGCCCCCTCCAAGTCCACTGACAGGGGAGGACCTCCTCCCCTTCCATCCGACCCCAGATCATCTTATCTCCTCAGGGCTGGCTGCAATGTCCTCCCCTGGGATCTAGCCAGGCTGTTACTCCCTGGCGTGTATGGGGGAGGGTCAAAGAGCCAGCCATCAAATTCATGACTGAAACAGTCCCTGTTCCCCTTACTAGGGTCTTCAGTTGGACACTGAGTTGCTGGGAATTTTATATCTTCTTGAAGACAAAGAAAATCCAGGACTTTGTCCATTTTATTTTTTATTAGTAATTTTTTTAGTTAGCATATAAAACAATGTCCTTCATCATGACATTTTCACATATGTATATCATTGTACTTTGTTCATATTCCCATTACCCTCTTATGTTTTCACCTCATACAGCTCGTTGGCTCTCTCACCTACAGTAACTCTGATGGAGGGCACTACTTATGGGTACTTTGTATAGAATAAGGAGGAGATGTTAACTAATCTTGGTGGGAGGTATCTGTAAGGAAAAAGTCTCAGGTTCTAGTCATCATGGAAAAGGAAGATGTGGTTGCTAGTTTTTGCCCATGCTGGTCAAACATTTATAAACATTCTTGCTTGGACCAGAAGAAGGCTTTGCCATCCCTCTGAGCCTTACCTGGGGAAGGTTTTGACATTTTCATGGATCTGGGGCATTAGGGTTCTTGACAGGGCTGTTTCCATGTCAACAATACACATGCAATCAGGACTTTATCTGTTCCCCATAGGTATAATCATATTTCATCATATTCTTGTATGACATTCTTTTTTAAATTTAATTTTATTGTTTATTTACTTTACACCCCAAACTATCCCTTCTCTCCTCCCCTTTCAGCCTCCCTCTCTCCTATCCCTTCCTCTCCTTTTCCCCCCAGAGAAGTGGAACCCCCCTCTCCCCTTATCAACCCTCCTCAGAACATTAAGGAACATCAGGACTGAGCATATCCTCATCCCCTGAGGCCAGGCAAGGCAGCCTTGCCAGGGGAAACTGGTCCAACTCACCAGGCAACCTACATGAAGACCAAGCCACCCACCAGCCACATATGTGGAGGGGACATAGGTCCAGACCATGCATGCTCCTTAGTTGATGTCCCAGTCTCTGAAAGCCCCCAATGGGACTGGGTTACTTATCTTTGTTGGCCTTCTTGTGGGGTTCCTGTCCCCTCCAAGTCATTCCATCTTTCCCCCAACACTTCCATAGGACCCCTGGAGCTCTGCCCCATGCTTGGCTGCAAGTCCCAGCATCTGTCTCTATCCACTGCTGAGTGGAGCCTCCCAGAAGACAGGCATGTTAGGCCCCTGTCTGCAAGTATAGCAGAGCATCATTAATAGTGTCAGGGGCTGGCTGTCTACCGTAAGGTGGGACTCAGGTTGGGTCAATCATTGGTTGGACATTCCTTCAATCTCTGTTCCCTCTTTATTCCTGCACTTCTTGCAGGCAGGGTAATTTTTGGATCACAGGTTTTGTTGGTAGGTTATTGTTCTCTTCCTTCCACTAGTCTTGCCTGGCTAGGAGGTGGTCACTTTAGTCTCCATGTACCCCCAGTTAGGAGTCTCAGTGAGAGCCACACCCATAGCCTCGTAAGAGTCTACTCTGTTGTAGTCCTTGAGCTTGCTGAAGAGATGGCCCCTCATTTTCCCTTCTTGTCCAAAGGCCTCTCACCTCCCAACCCCATTCTCCCCACATCTGATCCCCACCGTTCTTTCCCTCCCAATTCCAACTCTTGCCCAGTTCCCTCTCTTCATCCACTTCTGCTTTCTAGTCTATTTTTCCCACTGAATGACATTCTGGAGCCCTCCCCTGGGCCTTCCTTTTTACCTAGCTTCTTTGTGTTTGTGGCTTGTAGTATGGTTATATTGTACTATAGGTCTAATATCTGCTTATAAGTGAGTACATACCATGTGTGTCTTTCTGGGTCTGGGTTACCTCACTTAGAATTATCTTTTCTAGTTCCATCCATTTGTCTGCAAATTCTTAAAGAACAAAAATTGTAACAAAAATCAGGTTTTCATTAAATATTGACAAAAGGAAGTAAGAAGCAGGCACAGTGATGAAATGCCTAAAGGGATGCCATCTTGTTCTGATTCTATTTTCTGCCTGCCTAGACACTCCTCAGCTGTCCACTCCCCACATGTCACATAGCCACATCTACGTTGGCAATGCTTTTGGGATTGTTCATGAGTCTGACCATGGTCCAGATGAATTAACTAGAATAACTGATGTTTGCTCACAATAAAACACAAAACTAAAAAAACTAAAAGGAAGCATGAATCAGAAACAGTTGTCATGTGGTATGTTGAAAACACTGCAAAGCTTTGCAAAAACATAGGTGTTAATCAGACTCCCCTCAAATACAATTAATTGTGATTTTTTTCTTAAAAAATGCAGTACTCCTGAGCTTTGACACCAAGAAACTCTGATGGATGAACCCTGATCTTGGTTGGTGACTAATAAAAGGACTCATACACTCTTGATTATATTAAATAGTGTGGTTGCCAAGAACTCTCTCTGTTAATCATTTTAGTGACTCACATCTGCAGTCTCAGCTGAAACTTGAGGTAGGAGGATTGCCTCTAGCTCAATGTCAGTCTGTGCAACTCAGTGCGGTCAGTATGGGTTAGAGTATGATCTGGTCTGGTCAGATGGCTCCCTGGATACAGTTGCTTGCTGTTAAGCCTGAAGACCTGAGTTCAATCCCTGGCATCTAAATGGCAAAAGAAGAGAACTGACTCATAAGTAAGATCTTATCTCCAAAAATAAAAAGAAAGCTGAACAAAACTAAAGTCCAGGTGGATCGAAGGCCTCAATATAAAACCAGATACACTAAACCTGTTAGAAGAAAAAGTGGGGAAGAGCCTAGAACTCATTGGCACAGGAGACAATTTCCTGAACAGAACACCAACAGCACAAGCTCTAAGATCAGCAATCAATAAACGGGACCTCATGAAATGGAAAAGCTTCTGTAAAGCAAAGGACATGGCTGTCAGAACAAAGCAAGAGCCTACAGATTGGGAAAGGATCTTCACCAACCCTACGTCTGACAGAGGGCTGATATCCAGAATATATAAAAATCTAAAGAAGTTAAAAGGCAATAATTCAAACAACCCAATTAAAAAATGGGGTATGAAGCTAAACAGAGAATTCTCTGTAGAAGAATGGCAATAGAATGTAATAGAATGGCAGAGAAACACATAAAGAGGCACTCAACATCCTTAGCCATCAGAGAGATGCAAATCAAAACGACCCTGAGATTTCACCTTACACCCATCAGAATGGCTAAGATCAAAAACTCAAGAGACAACACATGCTGGAGAGGTTGCGGAGAAAGGGAAACACTCCTCCATTGCTGTTAGGAATGTAAAGTGGTACAACCACTTTGGAAATCAATCTGGCATTTTCTCAGACAATCAGGTATACTGCTTCCTCAAGACCCAGCTCTACCACTCCTAGGCATATATCCAAAAGATGTTCAAGTACACAACAAGGACATTTGCTCAACCATGTTTGTAGCATCTTTATTTGTAACAGCCAGAACCTGGAAACAGCCCAAGTGCCCATCAATGGAGGGATGGATACAGAAATTGTGGTACTTTTACACAATGGAATACTACTCAGCAATTAAAAACAAGGAAATCATGAATTTTGCAGGCAAATGGTGGGATCTAGAAAAAATCATCCTGTGTGAGATATCCCAGGAGCAGAAAGACACATATGGTATATACTCATAACTGGGTACTAGACCTATAATATAGGATAAACATACTAAAATCTGTACACCTAAAGAAGATAAACAAGAAAGAGGATCAGTGGTAAGATGATCAATATTTACCTAGAAAGACAAAGGGGATCGACGTTGGAAGTAGGAGAAAACAATAACAGGACAGGAGCCTACCACAGAGACCTGATAAGCTATGGGCATATGGGGGAAGACAGAGAGAGGGTGGGACTGGGAAGAGTTGAGGGAGGGGGCTACAATCGAGATATACAATGAATAAACTGTAAAAAAACAAACAAACATTAGAGACATTACCTCAGAGTAAAGGGTTTGAAAAGAGATTTTCCAAGCAAATGGATCCAATAAACAAGCTGATGGAGCCATTCTAATATCTAACAAAATAGACTTCTAGCCAAAATTAATCTAAAGAGGTAATAAAGGACACTTTACACTCAGCAAAGGGAAAATTCACCAAGATGACATTTCAGTTCTTAACATCTATGCCCCAAATGCAAAGGCACCAACGTTTGTAAGAGAAACGTTTCTAACACTTAAATCACATGTCAAACCGTACACATTAGTTATGGGAGACTTCAATATCTTATTCTCACCAATGGACAGGTATCCAGACAGAAACTAAACAGAGAAATAATAGAGCTAAGTGTGAAGAGTTTATGTTAGCCTGGGTATAACTCCATTTTGAAATGAAGAGGTATCTTGACTGTGAGCTGAACTCAGGTACCAGGAAATACCACAAAATGTGAGCTTGGCAGAAAACAAAGTTACCTCTCCTAGAAACAGCCTCCAAGAAATATCACAGAATAAATACCTGGTTAAAAAAAGAGAGAGAGAGAGAGAGAGACAATCTCCCCTGGCGGCAATCAATGAGAATCAGTTGGGAAAATTCTGCCCAATGTTCCAGATATAGTTTAGAAGAATAACAATTGTGATTATATGCCTTAGGCAATTGTGATTATGTGCCTCAGAG
>JAQQSO010002575.1:0-14256 GCA_028658305.1 Pachyuromys duprasi | reverse complement strand
GGTTTCTACAATCAAGGACCATGTGTGGTTGTGGACTGGAACCCCCGCATGGATGGGGCCCATGATAGCTCGGTGTAGGACTGAAGACCCTATTCAGGGAAACAGGGACTATTTCAGTCATGATCTTGATGGCTGACTCTTTGACCCTCCCCCATACAAGCCGGGGAGTGACAGACTGACTAGATCCCAGGGGAGGACATTGCAGCCAGCCCTGAGGAGACAGGATAAGCTGGGGTTGGATGGAAGTGAAGGAGGTCCTCCCCTGTTGGTGGACTTGGAGGGGGCGGGGAAGAAGGAGATGAGGGAGGGAGTGGGAGGGTAGGAGGGAATGGGGGAGGGGGCTACGCCTGGGATTCAAAGTACCTAACCTGTGATTGCGATAAAAATAAATAAATTAAAAAAATATATATATATACTTTGTATCTGCCCTATATTGTCAAATGTTTAACTAATATGTAATTCTTTATACACAAATAACTACACCCATTGCATTGATATAAAAATTGCTTTAATATTTAGTAAGTAATAAAATTATATGACACCAAAAGTTTTTAAAAATCGTTTCTTAATTATTTATCAACTTCATGAATGGTCCTTGGTTGGAGTATCAGTCTCAGAAAAGACCCCTGTACCCAGATATTTCTGGCTCTGTTGCTGTCCTTGTACAGCTCCTATTTTCTCCAGCTCTTACTATCTTCCCCTTCTTTCATAAGATTCCCTGCACTTTGCCCAAAGTTTGTCTATGAGACTCAGCATTTGCACTGATATTCTGAAGGGTAGAGCCTTTCAGAGGCCCTCTGTGATAGGCTCCTGTCCTGTTCCCTGTTTTCTCCCTCTTCTGATGTCCATCCTCTTTGCCTTTATGAATGGGGATTGAGCAACTTAGCCAGAGTCTTCCTTCTTGTTTAGATCTACAGATTTTAGTATGTTTATTGTGTATTATATATCTAATATCTACTTATGAGCAAGTATGTACCCTGTGTGTCTTTCTGCTTCTGGGATACCTCACTCAGGATGATCTTTTCCAGTTCCCACCATTTGTCTGCAAATTTCATGATTTCCTTGTTTTTTATTGCTGAGTAATATTCCGTTATGTAGATGTACCACAATTTTTGTATCCATTCCTCAACTGAGGGGGCATCTGGGTTGTTTCCAGCTTCTGGCTATTACAAATAAAGCTGCTACAAACATGGTTGAGCAAATGTCCTTGTTGTATACTTGAGCATCTTTTGGATATATACCTAGGAGTGATTAAGCTGGATCTTG
The DNA here is from genome assembly GCA_028658305.1 of Pachyuromys duprasi. Lineage (NCBI taxonomy): Eukaryota > Metazoa > Chordata > Mammalia > Rodentia > Muridae > Pachyuromys > Pachyuromys duprasi. Next base: position 12,990 of record JAQQSO010002575.1, on the reverse strand, counting down.
AGGAAGTACTACTTCTAATTGTTGGAGAAAGTGCCAGATTGATTTCCAAAGTAGTTGTACAAGTTTACATTCTCACCAGCAGTGTAGTAGGGCTGCCCCTTTCTCCATATCCTCTCTGCTTGCACAGATGTAGCCCATGGCAGTTCAGTGTCCAAGTGGGTTCCGCAGTAATGGGAACAGGGAATGTCTCTGACATGAACTCAATGGCCTGCTCTTTGATCACCTCCCCCTGTGAGGGGAGCAGCCTTACCAGGACACAGAGGAAGACAATGTAGCCACTGCTCATGAGAGCTGATAGACTAGGATCAGAAGGAAGGAGAGGAGGACCTCCCCTATCAGTGGACTTGGGGAGGGACTTGGGTCGAAAAGGGGGAAGGAGGGTGGGACTGGAAATGAGGAAGGGAGATACAAAGTGATAAAATGTAATTAATAAAATAAAAACTTAAAGAAATTCACAGATCAAAAATATTTATCATCAGTAAATATTTGAATTGTATACCTAATTCACATACATACCTAATATAATGTAAAATATCCTAAAAGAAAAGGGATTGTAGTGAATGTATTTTAAGAAGCTCCACATTCTATGGCCCAGGCTATCCTTCAATTCAGACAGGAGCCTGTGCTAATTGAGTGCTGGGATCATAGACACATGTCACTGAAATTGACATCAGTAAAATTGTTTGCCTGTGAACCTCTGCTGACTCCCTCATTCTGTTGTCTGAAAGTCCTGACTCTCTACTTTAATATTATTTTAAATCCAGTAATTAATTTATAATATTTCATTTCCCTTTAATAGATAAATAATAGTATTCCTATGCTCCATCTCAGCATCAGCTTTAGTTACTGAGGATACTTGAAATCTGTTGAGCATTGTGTTGGGAATCATTCACAACAACCTAATTTATCTCCAGCAAGAGTGCACATCTATGAAGCAGCAGTGAGGGAGCTGCCTTAAAGATGAGGCACTAGTTTCAAAGGTGATTGATTGTGGCATCTTTTCAGATATCTTTGAAAAAGTCTGACTGCAGAGTTGGAGATATAGAAGGTCAGGCCTCCCAGAGGTATCTATGAGCACTTAGTAGAATTGTTTTTCATCTAGTAGGGAAAAAAAAGATGATAAATGAGCTTACAAATTGAACCTTCAGGTTTAAAGTAAAAACTTAAATGTCAACTGAAGAAAACAGGTAAAGATCAGAGCAGCATTTGTGGCAAATAGTGTATATCGGTACTGTAAAAAAAAAACCCAAACAACAACAACAACAAACAGCTTGAGAGTGTTCTGAAGTGCATCAGAAAAAATCAGAGTGATAAAATAATGTTTTTAATCTTTATATTTGTCAGTGTGTGTGAAATAGAGAAGGATGAGAAGAAAGGAATGGTGAGAAAAAGAGAGGGAGAAAGAGGACCATAAAGAGGAAGAAGAGAAGGGTGATGGGGAGAATGGGATAGACATAGGGAGAAATAGAGAAGGAGCAGGAGGGAGGTCAAGAAAGAGAAAAAGAGACTCAGGCTTGATTGCTGGGAGAATTCATTTTACACACACACACACACACGCACATACAATGTTCACGCACATCACTTCTGTTCATGCTTATTGAACAATGGCTACCAGAACTACTGATGGCAGAGTCTGTTAGAATTCAAGCATGAATCGATAGGCCATGTTTATTATTTTAATGTAGAAAATTTGATGCAAAAATTGGTGAAGGATTCAGAGAACTGGGCAACCAAAGGGGCAAGTCAAAGGAAGATTAATTAGGCAGACATAAATATTGAGCAGGGTCCCTCTACATGACTTGGGCCCTGATGAGGGCTCTTCTGTGCAGGGTTTTAGTGTCTGGAGGATAGCACTGTGTTGCTGGTCCTGGTGCCTGAAGGGCTTCCTGGGAATCCATACAGACTGCTCAACAGAAGTAAATAGGAAGGAGCTTGGGCAACTGTCCCATTTCTTCCTGTTGTGGATACTAACAGATTTCAAAGAAGGCATGCCCCATGGCAACGCTGGTCTAGTATCGCAACTGGAGCTTAGAAGAGGCTGTAAGATGTAGACTTTGAGTGACTCAAGCAACTGTGTACTTTACATGCTAAGTTTGTATGTAGTGTCTGTTTGAAAGATACTCTCCCAATTCAATGGCAAATGTCATCTCTTCTTCAGAGAGTTTTCAAAATTATGATTATATGATACTTTCTCTAGCATTCAATATGTATTAGTGTATACATGTATATAGTGTATTTATGTGTTTATGTTTTTAAACAAGTGTATTTTTGGAGGACCTTTCATATTAAACAAAGACTTTAAAGAACCTAGTAATTTTTAGCCTAAAATCAGATCTCACTATAAACAGCATCATTCAGAAGCCTCTCTGTGTTACATTTAGTAGCAGAAACTAGAGTTGGATAGACTTTAACCTAAGCTTTCCCCTTTTGTTCCTTTGGCCTAGAGAACAGAGATGCAAACTGAAAGCCATATCACATCATATCCTTTTACTCAGGTTCATGCAGAGCCCGTTTCATTTCATAATACTTCTCTTTAACATCTGGATATATAGTGCCCTTATGCCACATATAATGGGTGATGTTCTAACCCAAAATTGGGGGATATGGCATTCTTAATAAAAAGGGTCTTTTAAGATGTCCTTGTGACTTTGATGATGACATCATCCTAGGTGACTTATATGTCTGCAACATGAGCACAGAGCAGAAATGTGTGGATGGTGAAGAGAAAGCTCTGTTAATGGAGGCTCAAGCTAGAGCTGCTCAGCCTCAAGCAGAGGAGTTGAGATGGTGAGCAAAGCGCAGCCTCCTACACACCACTTCCCCAGGAAACATGGGTCAGCAGCTGAGAATTGAGAGCACAAATGTTTGCTACTGTAAGGCCCAGTGTGTGGCAGTCCACTGAAAATATACCTAAGTCCTTCCCATGTCCCCACCTCAGTGTATTTAATATCTGTTATTCTTGGAAATCTATGTTCATTGTGCCACTGAAGCATGCTTAAAGATGTTTTAAGCTAGTGCCCATGTGACTTTTGTGGATATGCCATCTTTAACAAATGACCAGCATGTTAGAAAAGATTTTAGTTTCACATGACGTAAGATATCTACCCATACTTGTACCACACAGTTATCCCTATACCAATAAAACACTTTCAGAGGAATGTAATTCACAAAACAGTAACACACACACACATACACACACACACACAGAAAACCACAAAACTGAAATCAAAACAAACAAGCAAACAAAAAAGGAACCAAGCATGTGAACAAACCAACAAGCAAACAAGCAAGCAAACTAACAAAAAATACCCTGATTATGCTAGACCACTGATGTAGGCAAACGTCTCCATTTAGAAATGCCAGTTCAAGTCTGATGACCATAATCACCATGAGTCTGTGTAGTTAGCATGGTATAGCTGTTCCTAATTGGCTAAAGAGGATGACAGGCTTTTGCTTGAGTTGTCAGAATTGGACTAAGTAGTTGCTAGTGTTAAAAAATTTGTCTACATGGAGTCTGAGTGATTAAGGTGAGTGATTAACTTCATGGTACTGCTCTTAGGTGAAAAAGAAAACAAAAGATAAAGAAGTGTTTATAAAACAACAACAACAACAAAAAAACACAAACCAAATACAAACAAAAAAGCCTCAAACCAAAGACTGTAATGTTTAGTCAAATTTCAAATGAGTAACTAAGCAGAATATGCACTATTGATATAATATAAATATAAATTAATATATATTTATAAGAAAATCTTTACTTAATAAGCTCTTTCATGTGACATGGATACAGGATGACTAACAAACCCCATCAACTATAGAAGCTTAAAATACAATCAATATTTTCTTCTTTGACAGAAAATAATCCCCAAATTAGCACCTGCTGTGCCCAATAATCATTTATAAGGGAAACAGGGCATGTGTGTGTGTGTGTGTATGATTTTTTTGAGTGTTTACATATGTGGATGTGTGTTGTGAGTATGAAAGTATGGTGTGTAGTTGGCATGTCATGTGGAAATAGGTGTGTATTGTAGGTATGTTTCATAGGTGTCGAACTGTGTTATGAGTGTGGGTGTCTGTTGTGGGTTTAGGTGTGAAAATGTTGTGTAGAGGTGTGCTTTGGTAGGTATGGTAGTATGTTGTGAGTTTAGGGGTATTGTGTTGTGGTGGGAGTATGTTGTAGGTGTGTGTTGTGAGACAGGCAATGAAATAACTTTGTGTCTCATGAGTTCTTCTATTTCCTAAAGAATAAGTCTTTAGTTTTGAGTATATGGTAATTTTGAAAAGATCTGGTTGTTTTTGTACATTCCCTTGACCAGAAACAGATTGCACTAACTGAGCACCCGCTTTAGGGTGTTTCCTGTCCTAAATACTTTAGGTAGATAGCGTCATGTTTCTCTGTGAGGTGAATACCCCAACAAAATGCTCCATACTGCAGAGGAAGTCAGGTGATAGTCTGTTTCCCTGGATTTAAGTGAAAAGAGACAGATTATTAAGCTAAATGTAGAAACCATGCCGAGTAGGAATAGCAATCCAAGACAGAAGACTATATTTCCGGATGCAGTACATATGATCCTGTTTTGTGTAAATAGAAGGATCTAAATGAAAACATAGGAAGTGTTTGGCTTTCTGTGTTTATGCACAGCACTACTATAAGCTACTTCTCATTGTTGTGAACAACATATCACAAATCTGTACAGACTGGTGCCTCCTTATTTACTGATTGATTATTCTGCAAAATATGTGCTATTTATGATGCTTAAAGTTTGGATATTGGTTTTCCATGCAGTTAAGTATGATGGAAAGACATTAAGAAAAGGAAAAAACAATTCCAATCAGCATATTAGTTTCATCCATTATTATTTTACTTTCTCCATACATGTCAATTTCCCAGTAGTATATTGATTGGCCCTCTAATGAACAAAGCAAAGGTGCCCCATTTATTCCCAAATATCACAGTAGCTAAGCATAAAGCCAAGCTCCCTCCCCTCCAACAGTCTGTTCTATGAAAGCCTCCTTCCTTTATGTCATATTCCTTTTCCCCCCATTTAAAAAATATTATGTATTTATTTTTATTAGACCACAAAGAATTAATATTTATTATGACGTATTTTCAAACAAAATTTGTTTTGCTGTTTTTCTTTGTTATCTGCTTCCCCACCCCGACATCTCCTTGGTATCTTCCCTTCAGTAGTACCTTACTCTTTGCTTTCCTGTTGCACAGTTTGTCTCTTCTCCCCTTTTCTGACTACCTCTTGAGTCCCCTCTCATGGTCTCCTATATTGTGTAATAGGGTATTCCCACCCTCACAAACCGACATCTAAGTATAAACAACCATTGAACGTTATATTACCACACCTATATCTGCAAAAGACACTCACAACACACTTCTACCCTACAACACAGACCCACAATTTACACCTACTTCTGCAACACAGTCCTACCCTCACAACACACACCCATACTTAGACCCATAATACAGTAAAGTCTCTGGGTTTTGGTTTTGTTTCTTTTTCTCTCTGGAACTGTGTCACCTCACTTCATTCAATACTTTTCAATTCCGTTTAGTTTCCTGAAATTTGCATACTTTTGTTTTTCTTGACTGCTATGTAATATGCTATTGTGTTGCCTGTACATTCTTCATTTCCTTGCTATTGTGAATAAAGCAGAGGGAAAAGATGAGCTTGGTCAGTGCTCAGCCTCACAGGAGAACAGCTTGAAGAGCCTTTGTTCTGCTCTGTGGGCTTCTGGGTTGCATGCTTTATGAGGAGATTTATGTAAAATGACAAAAGTCTCACCATACACAGAAGACCCTTCTCTGAGAAACCTTTGTTAAAAGATTGCTAAAAGGTAAAACCTTTTTAAAAGGTAACATCAGCACAAAAAGCACACTGCATCCTGGAACCTTGAATTTGATCATATGAATCTCAAGATGACTATAGAATCTCAGGTTCCATGTAAACCCAATAATGTATTTTTATAAAGGGCACACATAGGGAAGAAGGCACATTGAGATAGGACCATTTGAAGATGTAAGCCTGTATAGGACTGATGCTGCCACAATTCAAGGAACAACTGGAGCACCAGAAACTGGAAGTGGATAAGAAATACTCCTGCCTTTGGAGGAAGTATGAGCTTACTAGCATTTACCAATTCATAAGTTATTGACTTTTGGTTTCTAGAATGTGAGGGAATTTGTTTTCTGTTGCAAACTATAAACTTTGTGGTAATCCTAGAAATTAATAAAAGGCTAAATATCAAAACAAAAAAAATCAAACAATTGCTTGGTTAAGCCAGTGGTCTCTTCTCTTGAGACCACATAAGAACTGGGCACTGGACGGCCTTATTTAGAGAGGAGAACATGAAAACAGAGAGAGAGAGAGAGAGAGAGAGAGAGAGAGAGAGAGAGAGAGAGAGAGACAGAGAGAGAGAGGCAGTATTGACTAGAGTGAAGCAAAACATGGACACCCAATAAGTATGGCTGACAAAGGGACATCAGTGCTACCAGCTGTGTTCCCAAGCAGGTGACCAATGCAGGTCTAAGTTTTATGAGCAGAACAATATCATACAATAGAAGGGAAAGGAGCACAGGATCCATAGAGTTGAGCTAGAGTCTATGGCTAATCTAGTCTATAAGCTGTCCTTGTTTATGACAATAGGACCACAGAGCAAGGGCAAAGGTAAGCATTTATTGACTTCACAATCAGCAGCAATTGCTATTAGAACAATCATTAAAACTGAATTTAGAAGCTCTACAGACTGAATATTCAAATAGAGGGACATTTTGCCCACAGATATTTAATGATTGATAGACATAATCATGGTACTGTATTTTCCATGTTTTTATAAGAATAGATTAGGATGGCCTCTGCTTATTTTCATTATTAGCGCTTATATGAACATAATCTTCCTGTCAGTACAGATGAAATGGATGCATTTTCCAAGGCAAAGAGTTGAAAGCAGCTCTGACAGAAATATTTTTAATACTTTCAGAAATATATGGCTGTTAGATATAGCTTGGAAGAAAGAAGGCTCAAGTTTTTAAATTGTAGTGAAGGGAAGCAACTCAACAGAAAACATCAAACTGGCATTTCCCCAGAAATCCAAGATGCTGGAGGCAAGCAATTAACAGCTTAGTTTGCTTGCTTTGGATAGTGAGCCTAGTGTTTTTACTAAAATATAATTCTATTAAAAGTGGGAACATTAATTAAATGTCTAATTAATGACTCTTAGAATGGTGTATGGTTCTCAATGACAATGTCCTTGGGTAAAGATGTGGCTGTCACTATGCAGAGTTTATGCAGTCAGAGAAGGGTGAGACCTAACAAGGCCTCAGCTCCTGCAAGGACAGTGACTGATCCCTTGCTTCACTGATGTGAAGGCTAATTCAGAGGAGTCAGCCGAGGCGTTTGCAGCAGTGGCTGAGGTAGAAACTGGGCTAGAGCATCATTTAACTGTCCTTGTATCATGTCATATCAAAGGATGCTTATGCAAACACTGACTTGCCTCTTTGACAGTGTGGCTCCTGATCATTTGGTAGCCTTTGGCTGATCCTCAATTACTTCAGCCTTTCCCCAGCTGCCATCACACACAAAGACAAACACAGACACACTCACATACACACAGACACACACACCCACACACACCCTCTTCACTATCTGTTCACTTTGCTTAAATGAATGGACTAGGATCTCGGCTACTCTATTCTCCAGCATCATGAACTATGTTGCCCCTGAGTCTCTATTTCCTGTTACCTATTAGAATCATGTACCAAATGTTTATAAACCACCTTCAGTCAAAGTGACTGACATGAAGAAGGCTTTACTTAAAAGCCTACAGGTTCTCCTCAGGTACAACTAGAAGAGTTGGTATTGGCATTGATCTAGATCTACATGAACCTAGGACTTGGTACATGGTAGGCAAAATTCTACCACTGAGTTCTAAATCAAGACAACTCATTGAAGATATTAATTGACTGCCTGATATTTTACTGGGTACAGCAAGATATATTGAGAAAGAACAGGAGGAGGGAATATTGGACAGAATATACTCAGGTCTGACACTGGAGTTTTAAACTTTCCTTCCTTAAGTCCCTTGAGTCTTTGGGAACAGGATGAAGTCTCTAAGGAGGTACTTTGTGGGCATCCAAAAGTGTCAGAAAGATACTCTTCCACTGTGCAGAGTGGCGTACATCTCTAATCCCTGCCCTGGTGTCCTAAGAAAAAAAGGTCGCCATGAATTACAAGCCATCCTTCATTTCCAGGAAACCACTTGGTAGCTTAGAAACCTAAGGCTAGCCTGAGTTCACTTCCAATAGCATACTCTGCTGGCCAGTTCACAGAGCATGAAAAGACTATTTAAGGAAGACAGGGGTAAATATGGTAGCCTCTGGAATCTACTAACTTTCTTCTTTGAATCACATCCTTCATGGCTACTGCTGAGGCAGACAGCAAGATGACCCCGTCCCCACAAATCTGGATAATAGATGTAGACTTGGGAAACAGAGAAGATTTCAAAGAGGAAAGGCATCATGAACAAGCACTGGCTTTTCTTGAAAAAGTGTGATTCCCTACAGAGAGATGGTGAAATCCTTCCTTCTACCACCAGCAGATTCTTGCATTTTCTACTAAATACATTTTGTTGTGGAAAATATATGTGGCTGAAATAGCTAACAGCCTTATTATCTCCCAAATTATTCATGAGATTATTCAAAGATCCCATAATAATTCCATTTTTATTTGAACTAACTACTTATTGCATATATTTGTAATTATTTGTTTATTATATATTATAATCATTTGTTCTGGAACATGCCTGCTCTTTCCTCTGGCTAGCATTGTGCTTCTGATTACACCAGCTCATCACTTTCTCTGCTTATGAAACTGTCTTTATCATCTAACTCACTAATACAGAATCTCTCATTTTTTAGACTTCTTGTTTCTCAGTCCTGTGGGTAACACTTCAGATGCTAAACTGCTTCTTTGTTTACCTAGAGTTTCTTCCTCTGTTGGAACTTATCTAATTTGCTAAGGAGGGAATACAGACATGAGCTGTGTGATATGTACTTAAAATATAGTGGTCATTTTTTTGTGACTGTGGGATTTTAATTGGCAATCTCTGAAATAACAAAAAAATTCTTCAATTTTAAGATTATTACTAATATTTTTTACTGGAATTACCATTTCTCATTCTCAGATGGAAACACATTATTACTAACAATTACAGCAAAACAGCAAGCCACTCTAAGTTTTTCTACTACAGGCAGATTAGTCTCTTTTTTAAAATAGTCTCTACTGGACAATTAAAATTAAAGGGCATTTGGGGAGTAGCATGAAAATCCAACTCAGTAGAAGCTTTCTAAAGTATATACATATATGAAGGTGATCTAAATCCCAAGTGCACATCTCTTGTCACCAAATGAAGCTTCCATTACCGGGGTTGGTTTGCATTCAATTGAGATGTTGGCCAAAGGGGTTCCATAGGAATCCCCAAACAAACTAGGATGTTGCCAAGACTATATATTTCTCTCCACAAACTGAAAGCAAGATCTTATTGATGAGGACAACACCACACGACTCATTGAACCTGGAGAATGTGAATTGGTGCCTGCAGAAAGGCTTCACCCCTGTATTCTAGCATTTTCTGTATTGGAAGGGCTGTCATGCCTGCAAAATATACTAGTTCAGTATTTGTTCAAGTGTGTTGGAGTAGCCAACCAATATCGAATTTGACTTAGGCCCGACTCCATGAGATGGAATCCACACCAGGCACTGCTTGGGTGAACTAGATCCTGAGGATAGGTAACATAGGGATTTAGGGAAAAAATACTACTTGTCTAAAACAAACAAGAAAACAAACAAACAAGCAAAACCAAACAAAAGCCTTGGCAATAAAATGACTTCTGATGACGTTCTAATAGACCAGTTCCTTGCTGAGCCACTGTCAGAGGAGCTTCCTCCTGCAGCAGGTGGGAAAAAAATCCAAGGACTCAGAGCCAGAAATTATGGAAAGAATGAGAGACTTTGAATACTTAGCCCTAAATGAGGTATCCTCATCAAATCCCTCCCCTCAGGGCTCAGAAACCTTGGAAAGAAAGAGGCAGGAAGAGTGTAAGAGCAAAAGTAATGGAGGGTACAGATAAACAAAACAAAACAAGACCTTTTAATTCAACACGGTTGATGTAGTTATGAACACACAGAGGCAGACTACACCAGACCTCTTCTGGTCTGTAACAGGTGGGGTTCTAGAGCTGAAAGGAGAAGTGGACACATGCTCTCACCCTTAACCCAGAAGTTATCTCTAATTGATAACCGCTTGCAAATAAAAATTTAGTTTCTTCCATGGGAGTCTCACTGGGGAAACAAAACTCCTCAAAGGGTAGTCTGCGTGCCCAGCAGTAGATGGTCAACAAAAACTGAACTCAATAGCATCTTTGGAGGTTCCTTGCCTCACAATGTCATGTCAGGGCATTTCCTTTTGAAAAATTTTATCTTATTATTTTTTATTTTATTTTCTTCTTTCTTTTTACCCTACAAGTTCTTTGCATGTATATTATATCTTAGTGTTTTATGGGATTGCTGTATGTGGAAATGAATTGTCTCTGTTTCTTGTGTGTTTTCTTGAGCTCCATTCATTCTGTTCTTATTTGTTTTGTTTTGTTTTCCAATTTAAATGTGTTAGTTTTTGTTTTAGCTTAATATGTACATTTTTTTACATTTTTATTTTATATTAATCACAGGTTATGTACTTGTATCCCAGGCGTAGCCCCTCCCACATCCCCTCCCCTTCCCTCCCAACCCTCCCTCATCTCCTCCCTGCCCCTTTCAAAGTCCGCTGATAGGGGAGGACCTCTTCCCCTTCCTTCTAACTCTAGCTTATCAGGTCTCTTCAGGACTGGCTGCAATTTTTATTATTCCTTGGAAGCATGTTTACTTTCTAATGAAATACAGAAAGGGAGTGGATTCAGATGCTAAGGGAAGGTGGAAGGAACTGAAAGGAATAGAGGGAGTGGACAGTGTAATCGGGATATAGTGTGTGAGGCGAAACTATTTTCTTTCTCCCCTCTCTCTGTCTCTCTGTCTCTCTGACTCTCTGTCTGTCTCTCTCTCTCTCTCTCGTTTTTCAAGACGGGAGTTTTTCTGTGTTGCTTTGTAGAGCATGCTGTCCTTGAACTCACAGAAAGAAAAAGAACTGATTTCACTAAGAGCAACAAACAACCACCCCAAACTAACAAACAATAAATTATAACTAAATTTTAGGGTACAATATAAGTTAATGTATCTTCAAAGAGCCCAAGTAGACATTCTAAAATGATATAATAAGATCTATAAGTCAGTATTAGTCATAATGTTAAATATTGCTAAATGCATCCTTAATGAACTTTCAGATTAATGCTATGTGTGTGCAGAACCAAGCTTAAGAAATTAATCTGATCATAAAATATGTTGAGGGAAAATTTTATGAAAAATAAAATCAATAATCTGTATCTATGTAAAATTTTAAAACAGCTACAATTTCTATTGGATAAACCATTTCTTCTGACTTAAGGGTCTCCAGCAGGCAACCCATTAGTCTTTCTAGGCTTCCTCTCTTCACTTTTATCAAATCATAAAAATTTAGAAGATACCGTACTCAGCTTCAGACCACTGCTGCGGGAGCTTGGGGCTGACACTGTCAAAAGCCTTTGGCTGAAGCAGAGCTCAACCATAACTGCACTGGGGATCGTGGGCATATCTCTCCGCTGCCTGGATTCTGACCTCAGCTTCATCTGGTGATGCTGATTTCTGGTTGCGGAGATTCCACTTACTTCCTGGTTTTGAGCTGCTCCTGCCTTAGCCTGTACTTCTGTAGCCTTCTTCATAAAGTCACACTTTATGAGGATTCCTGAGCCTTTATCAGTTAATGAACAAGCAACTGGGATAGAGGACAATGCTGTTATTTTGACTATAGTCTGTACACCTCATCTCTGCAATGATATTCTTAATTTTCAGCATGTTGGCCATGATTGAAGAGAAGTCCAGCACTAATTTGCAAGCTTTTTGTGTGATTTTCAGTGTTGATATCACTCCTGCAACGGAGCTTCACAGTCTTGACCTATCTGCCTTCCACTCTTCAAGGCCCACAGTCAGGAAATTGCAGCACCAAATTCCAAGGAATCAACAACCTTGCCTTAGTTCTGTGCCTTTGACATTTTTCTATCACTAATTGCATCTTCCCTCTAGAGTTTAGTGGAATTCAGGCTTTCTTTCCTTCTTTCTATATTTCTCTCATTTCTTTCTTTCACTTCCGTTTTTTCTTTCTTTCTTTTCCAGAAGCTATGCCTCTATCAGATTTTCTCTTCCATTATTTTGTGTGTTTGTTTATGTGTATGTATTCGTATATGTATGTCTTTGAGTATGTGGACAAGTTCATGCATGCATGTGTGCAAGTTTCTGTGCATGTACATAAACCTGGAACTTGCTAATTTGATTAGATCAACTAGGCAGTAAGCCCTAGGGGTCCTCCATTCTCTGCCTCCTAAGTTCTGGGATTTGAGATGCATGGCACCCTGGCTGGCTTTTTATCTAGATGCTGTGAATTCTAACTCAGATGTTCCCACTTCCACAGCAAGCATTTGCTGACTGCAACATCCCAGACTGCTTCTCTCTCTCTTTGGTGTGGTTCTTTAGTTCCGCACACAGACCTCTAAGTTTGCCATTGTAGTGTTATAGCAAACCTTCTAAATTCAGCATTTTGCTTTTACTTTTTTTCAACATTTTTTGTGTTTAGTTTTTTCTTTACTGAATGTAGATTTTCTTTCATGTAATATACTCATTATACTTTTCCCTACCACTACTCATCCAAGTTCCTCCTTACCCCCACCTCCCATCCAGATTCAAGTTGATTATGAATTAAAAAAATATATATCGGGGGATCCAAGATGGCTGCCAGGAGAGGACACCGTGTCTGAGGAGTAGGACAGCAGAAACAATGCAGCGACCAGGAGACTGAACT
>JAQQSO010002574.1:0-14257 GCA_028658305.1 Pachyuromys duprasi | reverse complement strand
CTAATTGCTCTAGCTAGGACTTCAAGTACTATGTTGAAGAGATATGGAGACAATGGGCAGCCTTGCCTAGTCCCTGATTTCAGTGGGAGTGATTTAAGTTTCTCTCCATTGAGTTTGATGTTAGCTATAGGCTTGCTTTATATTGCCTTTACAGTTTTTAGGTATGTGCCTTGTATCCCTAATCTCTCCAAGACTTTAAACATGAATGGGTGTTGGATTTTGTCAAATGCTTTTTCTGCATCTAGGGAGATGATCATGTGGTTTTTTTTTCTTCAGTTTGTTTATATGGTGGATCACATTGATGTATTTGCGTATATTGAACCATCTTGCATGCCTGGGATGAAGCCTACTTGGTCATGGTGGATGATATCTTTTATGTGTTCTTGGATTCGGTTTGCAAGTATTTCATTGAGTATTTTTGAGTCAATGTTCATAAGAGAGATAGGTCTGAAGTTCCCTTTTTTTTGGATCTTTGTGTGGTTTAGGTATCAAGGTGACTGTGGCTTCCTAGAAAGAGTTTGGTAATTTTCCTTCTATTTCTATTTTTTGGAACACTTTATAGAGAATTGGTGTTAGGACTTCTTTGAAGGTCTCGTAGAATTCTGCACTAAAACCATCTGGCCCAGGGATGGAGATACCTTCAGAAGATCTTTTATTGTAGAGGTTAGCAATTCTGAGTTTCTTGTTATTCCATATGAAGTTGAGAATTTTTCTTTCAAGGTTTGTAAAGAATTGTGTTGTAATTTGATGGGAATATCATTGAATTTGTGGATTGCTTTTGGTAAGATGGTCATTTTTACTGTGTTAATTCTTCTAAGTCATGAGCATGGGAGATCTTTCTGATATCTTCTTCTAATTCTTTCTTCAGAGAATCAAATTTTTTTAATACAAGTCTTTGTCTTTCTTGGTTAGGGTCACACCAAGGTAATTTATGTCCTTTGTGGCTATTGTGAAGGGTGTTGTTTCCCTAATTTCTTTTTCAGCACTTTTTTGTCTTTTGTATACAGGAGGGCTACTGATTTTTTTTTTTGAGTTAATTTTGTATCTGTCCAGTTTGCTAAGGTGAACTCTTGTATTTTTGGTATCACTCAGGTATACTATCATATCATCTGCAAATAGTGATAGTGTGACTTCTTCCTTTCTGATTTGTATCCCCTTAATCTCCTTCAATTTTCTCATTGCTCTAGTTAGGACTTCCAGAACTATGTTGAAGAGATATGGAGAGAGTGGGCAGCCTTTCCTTGTCCCTGATTTCAGTGAGATTGCTTTATGTTTCTCCCCATTGATTTTGATGTTGGCTATAGACTTGCTGTATATTGCCTTTAATATATTTAGGCATATGCCTTGTATCCCTAATCTCTCCAAGACTTTAAACATGAATGGAGGCTGGATTTTGTCAAATGCTTTTTCGGCCTCTAAGGAGATTATCCTGTGTTTTTTTTTCTTTCAGTTTTTAATATGGTGGATCACATTGGTGGATTTCCATATACTTAACTACCCCTGCATACCTGGGATAAAGCCTAGTTGTTCATAGTGGATGATATCTTTGATGTGTTCTTGTATTCAATTTGCAAGTATTTTGTTGAGTATTTTTGCATCAATGTTCATCAGGGAGATTGGCCTGAAATTCTCTTTCTTTTTTGGGTCTTTGTGAGGTTTAGGTACCAACATGACTGTGGCTTCCTAGAATGAGTTTCGTAGTGTTTCTTCTGTTGTATTTTGTGGAGTAGTTTGAAGAGAACGGAAATTAGCTCTTCTTTGAAGGTCTGGTAGAATTCAGTGCTCTAACCATCTGGTCCTGGGCTTTTTTTTTTTTTTTTTTTTTTGGATGGGAGACTTTTGATGACTGTTTCTATTTCCTTAGGGGTTTACCTAGTATTGATGAGCCTTGGTAAGTGGAATCAATTAAGAATATTGTCCATTTTTTTATTTTTTTCAAATGTTGTGGCATATAGACTTTTAAAGTAAGTCCTAATGATTGTTTGGATTTCCTCAGAGTCTTTTGTTATATTCCCCTTTTCATTTATGATTTTGTTTATTTGGATAGTGTCTCTCTGCCTTTCAGTTAGTTAGGCTAAGGGTTTGTCTATCTTGTTGATTTTCTCAAAGAACCAGCTCTTGGTTTCATTGATTCTTTGAATTTTTCTATTTGTTTCTAATTTATTGATTTCAGCCCCGAGTGTGATTGTTTCCAGCCGTCTACTCCCTTTTCGTGTGTCTGCTTCTTTTTTTTCTAGGGCTTTTAGGTGAGCCATTAATTTGCTTGAATGAGATGTCTCAAGTTTCTTCTTGAAGGCACTTAGTGCTATGAACTTTCCTCTTAGCACTGCTTTCATTGTGTCCCACAAATTTGGGTATGGTGTGTCTTCATTTTCATTGAATTCTAGGAAGACTTTTATTTTTTCTTTATTCCTTCCTTGACCCAGCTGTCATTTACTAACAAGTTGTTCAGTTTCCATGTGTGTGTAGGCTTTTTGCTATATCTGTTGTTGCTGAGGTCCAGCTTTAGTCCATGGTTATCAGATAGGATACAAGGGATTATTTCAATCTTCTTATATCTGTTGAGGCTCACTTTGTGACCAACCTTATGGTCTATTTTGGAGAAGGTTCCATGAGGTGTTGAGAAGAAGGTAAATTCTTTTGTGTTTGGGTGTAAGGTTCTGTAGATGTCTGTTAGGTCCATTTGATTCATGACCTCTGTTAGAGACATTGTTTCTTTGTTTCATTTCTGTTTTGCTGACCTGTCCTTTGTTGAGAGTGGGGTGTTGAAGTCTCCCACTATTAATGTGTGGGGATCTATGTGTGGTTTAAGTTTTATCAATGTTTCTTTTACAAATGGGATGCCCTTATATTTGGGGCATAGATGTTTAGGATTGTGATGTAGTTTTCCCTTTATGAGGATGAAGTGTCCTTCTCCATCTCTTTTTATTAATTTTGGTTGAAACTCTATTTTATCAGATGTTAGAATGGCTACTCCTGCTTGCTTCATGGATCCATTTATATTACCTTTGGAGACTTGTTATTTAGTGGGCTCATGCCGTTTGTTGTTCAGAATGGCTCCAACCTTAAGTTACAAATTTAAGTTAACTTTTGTTCCAGATGTTATAGATTATTAACATACCCAATAACCAATAATCTATAACCAAGATATACAAAACATAGTAAACTTATATATTCAAAACAGACAAAATTTTACTTCTTTTAGTTGTAATGTCAAGGGAAGAATATCTTGCTTCCTGTTGAATCCAATTCTCATGACCATAGAGGCTTGTAGCTTTCTAACTGAGAAGTTGCTGTTGTCTCTTTAAGAGATTCCTGCATGCACAAAATCCTCTCCTTGGGGCAGACTCATTCCCAAGCAACCCAACTCAGGGAAGACCCATGCCAGAGCAGTAGCAGAGATTTGCCCAGAAATGTGCAAGAGTTAAGTCTAGGGTGTTAGAAGCAGTCTGTCTCATGTTGTACATAGTCTGAGTCTTGTCCGAAAAAGAGAACAGTCATCAGAGAAAAACAGACATACAGACAATCACAAAGCCAGACAACAGGTTTCCCTAGGCAAGAGGACTAGCAAAGAGACTTGGAACCTCACCTGTGAAATACACCTGGGGCCCAGCTTCCCTGGCCTCACTTGTTAAAGATATCTGGGACTCAATGTCCCATTTGAGGCCTTCTCTCCCTGCCAGTGACCACAGCCTTTGAGCTCCTCAGTTAGAGTCCTACTGCCGCTTTGGCCACTCACTACCTGCACAGAATAACAAAACAGAAACAGGACAAGAGAACAAAGACACAGAACTTGGCTAAGACAAAAATGCTTACCTGTTGTCCTGATACTCCTGCTCCAGGGATCCCAGGGGTCTTGGGGATCTCTGGGGACAGGCCCCCAAGATGTTATGCCTGATTCATGAGAGCCCCATAAGCCCACCAGCAGTCAAGTCCTTTGCAAAACACAGGAGGATCTTTATTCACAGTCCAGGTTGGGACTTGCACAGATGCTGAGGCACTGACATCCAGCTGAGAGCTCTGAGCTCTGGATTTAGGGTGATTTATAGGTTTCTGTCCCTCCCAGCATACCCAAAGCAAGGGATTCAACCTGGCAATCTTCTGTTGGTTAATACAGAAAAAGAGGATGCTACATTTAAAAACTATTGTTAGGAGAAAGTGCCAGGACCATGAACAGTTCTGGTTTTCTTTGTTCTCTTTTGCTGGTGGGGGAAAAGGGGAGAGTGGTAGGGTGAAGGGAAATGGCCAGCTTTGGGTTTCAGACCTGTCCTGTGCTGGCCTTGAGTTTCATTCCTGTCCTGTACTGATAGACTGCTGCTAAAGGAGAGGGGTGATTAGCTCAGTATGTTTTATCTCCAGGAGCAAGGCCATCTAGGCTGGTTTCCTGGCAACTGTACCTCTTATGACCAGAAAACATCAAGGTCCGTTCTTCCCTACAGCTGGCCGAGTGTCTTAAATTTTTTTTTAGCTGAGTACCCCAGAAACCTAATTTTTAATTCTTTGGTGTCTCATTTACATTTCCACTATAAAGAAATAAATGTCTCCCCCAGTATCCTCATGAGCATATGCTGTCATTTGTTTTATTGTTGTTGGTTGTGTGACTCGGGTAAGATGAAATCACAGAGTAGTTTTAATTTGCTTTTCCTAGATGGCTATGGATGCTGAATATTACTTCAAGAATTACTAAGTCAGTTTTCTTTCATCTTTTGAGAACTGTCTCCATAGTTCTGTACCCATTTTCAAATTATTTGCTTTCTTGATTACTGGGTTTTTAGTTGTTTGTATATTGTAAATAGTAACCCACTGTCAGATGTGTATATGTTAATATGTGGGTAGAAAATGCTAATTTAGAAGGCAGTTTGATACTGTGTCCATTTAGCAAAATAATTATAGTAGATTCACCCCAGGGCCTATGAGCTCCCCAACCATGGGTTCTTGGCAAGATTTATATCATTAGGCATGTGTCTTCAACTGTGTGGTGGACCTTAAGTACAATCAAAGGTAATGCATTACCTTAATAACATCTGTGCCACTATTACACCCACTGGCATTTTTTGCCACAGCTGTCATCACTAGAGTCCACATTGCTATAGTAAAACTGTTGATGACAATGACCTTTTCCTCCAAAGCAGCTTATAAATTACCTCCTGGTACTGTGAAACCTATTCAGCCAGGAAGAAGCTTCCAAATCAGCATCAACTTGATTTTTCTATGTCCTGTGATGAAAGTATGTGGTTTATTCAATAACAAATGCTTACCACAAAGTTCTATTTGGCAACAAAGAGCAATATTGATAGTAGTGATAGCCTGTACTGTTTTGGCGATTTCTTGCTCAACTCTGAACAGCAGCCTAAGGGGAGATATCCCACACTTGTCACTAGGCTTCAAACTTGGCAACCTTTGGTTTCAAGAAAGAGCATAATTATTTGTGTAAGGGTTATTCCAATTAAACTTTTATGTAAATTCTCTCTCTCTCTCATATATGTGTGTCTATGTAGTAAATAAAAGAGGTTTTTATAAAACTTTTTCAAGCATTGTATTTTTCTTTTTTAGGCAGCATTTCACTATGTAGTTCTGGCTGACATCAAACTCTATGTGTTCCAGGTTGGCCTCAATTTCAAGGAAAGACAGTTCCCCCTACACCTCTGCCTCCTCCCCTCCCTCCTTCCTCTTCCCTCCACCTCAGCCTCTGCCTCCACCTCATGAAAAGAATGTACCTCCATGCCTGGCTCTTCAAACATTCTTTATTATTAATAATTAATTCAATTTACATCTCGGTCATAAACCCCTTCCTTCTCTCCTCCCAGTCCCACCCTCCCTCCTGCATTCCTCCTCCCCTGATCCTCAGAATAGGGGGTCTGCCAACCCACACACCCCAGCTCTTATATTCGCACGAGAATGAGTTTGTTCTTTTTTTAAAATTTTACTTTAATATATGTATTTATTTATTACAATTTATTAACATTTTATCCCCACTGCTGTACCCTCTCTTGTATCCTCCTAGTCCCTCCCACCTTCCCTCTTCTCCCCCTATGCTCTTTCTCTAGTTCCTGGTAGGGGAGGACCTTTCCTTCTATCTTCTGACCTTAGTTTATCAGGTCTCATCAAAGCTAGGTGCATCATCTTCCTCTGTGGCCTGGCAAGCCTGTACCCCCCAGGGGATGGTGATCAAAGATCCAGCCACTGAATTCATGTCAGAGACAGCCCTTGTACCATTTACTAGGGAGCCTGTTTGGAAACTGAGGAGCCAATGGGCTTCCTTTGAATAGGAGGTCTAGGTCCTCTACATGGATTGGTGTATCCGTCTCTACAGACCCTACTGGGCTCAGGTATTTTGGCTCAGGTATTTTTGGAGTTCCTGTCCCCTCCAGGTCTTTCTATCTCCCTCTTCTTCCATTAAGATTATGACACTCTGCCCAAAGTGTGGCTATGAGTCTCAGTGGTGGGTAGAGTCTTTCAGAGGCCCTCTGTGGAAGGCTACTATCCTATTCCTTGTCTTCTCCTACTTCCAGTGTCTATCTCGTCCTTCTGAATGAGGATTAATCCTCTTCCCTAGGGTCCTTCTTGTTGTTTAGATCCTTTATATTCTAGTGTGCTTATTCTGTATTATATGGCTAATTTCTACTTATAAGTGAGTGTATACCATATATGACTTTCTGCTTCTAGGTTACTTAGGGTGATCTTTTCTAGTTCCCACCATTTGTCTGAAAATTTCATGATTTCCTTGTTTTTAATTGCTGAGTAGTATTCCATTGTGTAAATGTACCACACTTCCTGTATCCATTCCACCATTGAGAGGCATCTGGGTTGTTTCCAATTTCTGACTATTATAAATAAAGCTGCTACAAACATGGTTGAGCAAATGTCCTTATTGAATGGTGGGGTATCTTTTGTGTATATGCCCAGGAATGGTATAGCTGGATCTTGAGGAAGCACTGTTCCTAATTTTCTGAGAAAGTACCAGATTGATTTCCAAATTGATTGTACAAGGTTGCATTCCCACCAGCAATGGAAGAGGTTTCCCCTTTCTCCACAACCCCTCCATCATGCATCGTTCCTTGAGTTTTGCATCGTAGCCATTCTGATGGATGTGAAGTGAAATCTCAGAGTCGTTTTAATTTGTTTTTCCTGAATGACTAAGGATGAGTTCTTTCTTAATATTAGTTATCCCTTCTTCTACCTTTTCATCTGCCCTGTTCTCCCATTCCTTTTTTCACCTAAACCTCCACCCTTCTTATTACCCACTTCATAGATTCTGTATTCTACTATTCCATTCTCTTAAGGTCTTTCTTTCTCCTCTCCATTGTCTTTTTCTCAATTCCTAGATTCCACAAATACTCCAGGGTACGCATATAAATCTTAATAAAAATGATTGTAATCCATGAAACACTGAAATTTTTAAGTAGGTAGGATGATGACAAGAAACTGAGAAATGTAGTTTAGAGGTAATCAAGGAACTAGAAAAATACATAAATAAAAGTATGTTCTAGAAGCTAAGTGAAAATTCATTGAAGGAAGGGTGATCAGCTATGTTAAATGCTGCTGATAAGTTAAGTAAAATGCGAGCTTAGGTTACCTTTAGCACCATGAGGCTAGGGATAAGAAATGATATTTTGGGACAAAGTCTGAGACAGTTACTGTTCTACAAATTTGAAATGTATCTCTGTATATAATTCTCACAGCAGTCTTGAGTAGTATATAAATTTTGTTTCTTATTGTCATTATACAATAAAATCTTCATATAAATATTCATTCAATCATTTGGTACCCGGATCTCTGTTTTTATCATGTAGAACATTGTATTTTCTGGTATATATCCATTAAAATATGGTTAAATCTTAATTATCATATGCATGACCTCACTTTTCTTGGTGAGAGCATAATACTCATTCTCTTAGTATTTTCTAAGATGATAATATATCATCATTAAATATAGTCATCATGCTGTATAATCAATGTTTTCTGTCCAATTACAATTCTATATTTGGATCAACAACTTGTCACTGTAATTCACATTTGTTATTTCATCCACCAGAAGCTGTATAAGAAATGTCAGTGTTAGAGAATCATCCCCTTTAACCCATCCTACTTTATTTAACCCCATAGCACTTCTCAAATTTAAGCATGGTAGATAATTTACTAATTTTGCTTACTTTTTAAATGTTTTTCTGCTATATTGTAAGTTATTTGAGTATATGGATCCTTTTGTTTTATCCCATAACATATTTCAAATATATGGAATAATATTTATCACATGGTTAATTTGTGTTGAATGAGTAAAATATTATTTTTTATTTTTTTCTTTATTACAATTTATTCACTTTTATCCTGGTTGAGCCCCCTCCCTCATCTCCTCCCAGCTCCACCCACCCTCCTCCTTCACCCTCCTCCTTCTCCCTCTATGCCCCTTTCCAAGTCCACTGATAGGGGAGGACCTCCTTCCCTTCTATTTGACCCTAGCCTATCAGGTCTTATCAAGGCTGGCTGCATCATCTTCCTCTGTGTCCTGGCAAGGTTGCACCCCACATAAAATATTATTGTAAAAAAGATAATTCCTTTTTTATTTATTGTTAGACTAAAAAAGAAAAATATTCTCAACAAAGTCTTTTAAAATGCATGATGGACAAGATATATGAAAACTGTTTTTAAACCTCCTTATGTGAGTGAAAGTATATTGTATATTAAAAGGCACATCCTTATAAATAGATGACTATTAATTTGAAACTTGCAAATACATTTCTTAAAGACTCACAGATAATCAGCGCTATAAAATGTTTTAACTATCTAATCAGCTCCTTCATGTCAACCATGGCAGGAATATTTAATTTTTGTAATATTTTTATGTTTGAAAAGGCAACAAGTAGCTTACTTTACTAACTGCTCTATTGAACAACTGGGTAATCTCCTGGGTATTAGTCCTTCAGAAGACAGTAATGAAATCCCTAAATACACTACCTCAGCAAACTTCACCTACAGCCACTCTCACGGAAACATGAAAAATAACATTCTCTGTTCTTCGCGAACTCATACACATTTCTATGTATGTGTATTTCATGCCAGTTTTTAGACTATGCTCCAGAGGAACCACATTCATATTATTTGGCTGCATCCCAAGACTTATAAAAACACATGTAGTTCATAAGTTAGTTACTTCTTTCTAAAAAAATAAAAAAAGAGAACTCTGGAGTCGTAGGAAAGATGGGGGCAGACATTTTTCTGGCAGTCTATTTTTTTCTCATGTTTCTTCTTGCGTTTCTTTTGGTGTGGTAGAATTAGTCTGTGGCTGGAATACCATAGCCTGCCTTTATATAACTGGCAGCTTAGACTGAGCAGAACTCTGTTTTACAGAAGCATGAGAACTAGAGTAGTCAGAGTAGAACACAGGTAGAATCAGTGAGCAAAATGTGAATAATTTTGAAAACATTCTTTTTTTAAAGTAATTTATTTATTTTTATATTAATCACAGCTGGACAAACGGGATGGACATTGAATGTAGGAGAAAGCATTTTTAAGACATTTACTTCTCTCCCTGTTCTTTTGTACTAACTGCCACATCTTCATTAGCTGATGGTTAGGAAATCCTGAAATCTTACAGCTTTGGTATCATCACTCAATGTGTTCAAACTTGTAGGTTTAGGACACTTGCTCAAGTAGAAAAATGGGATGATGTAAGTCTCTGAAGAATGAACTTGAGATATCTTATGGTTGAGTTACAATGAAAAGTTTGACTCACTCATATGAAATTACTTGTATTTCCTTCTTGTGTGAGATATTTATTTTATCTTTACCTAGATGTCCAAATTACAGAGGCCAGTGGGGAGACTACTGGTACATGGGGAACAAATGTGAACAACTCTGGAACACTCTGGACCTGATTTTAGTAGCAACATTGCCTGGAATAGCACTGGCTATTATCGTTGGTGTGGTGATCCAGATTATCCACTATTGTAAAGGGAAGTCAAAGAAGAATAGAGACCATCACAGGTAAAAGATTTCTAAGTATTTCAGAGAAAAGTAGTATATCACATGTGACCAACAAATGAATTAAGAAATAATGAATGCCACTTATCATGCATATAATGTGCATGTTTTCTTTTCTTTTCTATCTATCAATATTGTAATTCAAAGTCAAATTAACATTACCAATGTATACATATTTAGTTTAGGAGGATTTCAGTACAGACAAATCTACAAAACCTTTTTCCATATAAAAACTAAATGCAACCAGTAAAATGTCCCTTTTCATTGATTTCTTTCCACTAAGGGAGTATTTGTGCACCACATATTCTGCCCTGGTAGTGTGGGAACATGGATCAGAGGCTGTTGTGCCAGTCTGTTCAACTCCCTTATACCACCAATGATATCTGAGACACCAAAAGATGAATTTAATAGTGTTGGCTACAATTGGGACACTATCTTATTTAACTAATTTTACCTCCTTGGGCTTTAAAATTCTCATCTACAAAATAGAAATGTTTATAATTAGGCCTACTCACTTCAGAGATGTGAGGATGATACCAAAAGCAGCATTCAGGTATTGGGTATTTATTATGCATGGCAAGATGAGTTACAAATGTTTCGTGCCTATTAATTAATTGAAAATTTCAACAGCCCTATAAAATACTGATGAGACCACTGAGGCATAGAAAGATCAAATAACTTAGCCAAGGTTGTGGTGCAGTCTGGTTACTAAGCATAAATTCCATGTTCTGCTAATGGAACCCAATTAGCTAAAACAATGTTAAAGTTGGTATGCCTTGCTCCATCTTCTTTATTTATTATGTAAAATAAACTCTATCCTTTATAGGTTTCAATGCTTCTTAACTTTAAAATATGAGGGTGAAATATAAATGTATAATATCAATTTTTTATCAGTTAATTAAAATTTAATCTATTTTACCATCATTCTTCTATGACAAGATAATGTTACCTTCCTTCCAAGCACTATGAGGATACTTTGAAATATTATTTATAAATGGGGAGTGTTGATACTGTTTGCCTCATATTCATAAGAACTGTTTTTCAACCTGCAACAAAATCAGGTTTTTTGTTGCATACTTCCATAGGTATTTGTTTATAGAAAATTTAAGATTAAACTCTTAAATCATGTCAGAGCCATTCCCTGTTTCCATTATTAGGGATCCCACTTGGACACTGAGCTGCCATGGGCTACATCTGTGCAGGGGTTCTAGGTTACCTCCATGAATGGTCCTTGGTTGGAGGGGGTGCAGCCTTACAAGGCTACAGGGGAAGACAATGTAGCCAGTCCTGAGGAGACCTGATAGACTAGGATCAGATGGAAGGGGAGGCGGTCCTCCCCTACCAGTGGACTGGGGGATGGGCATGGGTAGAGAAGAGGGAGGAAGGGTGAGATTTGGAGGGAATGAGAAAGGGGGCTACAGTTGGGATGAAAAGTGAATAAACTGTAATTAATAAAAAGTAAATACATTTAAAGAAAGAAAAAAACCCTCTTCAATATTTTCATCATTTTAAAGTTCTAATCTTTGTGCCATTATTTCAAATTCTTTAAAGTCCTATATGGTATGTTTGTATACATATGAATATTCATATTCATCATGTATGGTATATATAATAAATGTTAATCAACATTTATTTTGTAAACAAAATTAATTTGCCAATTTCATATATCAGTTGATATAAGTTGTAAACCCCTTCAGACACTAAAGAATCATTATAACTACAAGTAACACTTTTGCAGTTCACTTTAAAAATATTCTCTATAGACCTGATAAGCTAGAGTTAGACAGAAGGGGAGGAGGTCCTCCCCAATCAGTGGACCTGGAAAGGGGCAGGGAGGAGATGAGGGAGGGAAGGGTGGGATAGGGAGGGAGTGGGGGAGGGGGCTACGGCTGGAATACAAAGTATATAACCTGTGATTAATATAAAATAAAAGTGTTAAAAAACCCAAAAAATTCTCTATAATGTTCCTATCTCAAGGTTCTTGGTTAGATTTGTCATTATTATTTATGAGTATGTGTGTCTGTGTATGCCATGTGAGGTTGAGTAACCATAGAAACTAGAAAAGGGCACCTGATACCCTGGAGCTAAAATTATAGATATTGGTGAACTATCCAACACATGAACATATGAACGTGGGTCCTTTTGAAGAGCAGCAAGTGCTCTTAACCACTGAGTACTTAACTCCCAGACCATCTTCCAAAGTTCTTAATCAATGTATATATATTCTAATTTTCTTTCTTTTATTGACTTTGCAACTTTGAGTAAACCTCATTTATAGAAAGAGAAGTATGTATATGTGTATATATATATATATGTTTCTTTGTTATTCTGATATTTAAATGAAGTAATTAAATGTTTAGAATGATATCTGAATCCTTATCAAGATAGTAGTAGTCTTCACAAGACTTGAGTTCCTTTATAGGCTTCCATATAAATATTTAAGGTACTCTATTTTCTTTCACTTAACATGATTTTAAGTTGGTATTCCTTTTAATAGTTCTTTTATTATCTTAATTGTGAATTGACAAGCAACTCTTTTTTCTTTTTAAAATTAATTTTCTTTTTAAAATTTTTATATTAATTACAGTTTATTCACTTTGTATCCTAGCTGTAGTACCCTCCCTCATTCCCTCCCAATCTCACCCTCCCTCCCTTACCTTAGTTTATTCTGTGAGATTCTTTAGTATAGCGGAAAATGTAAAGATTACTAAACTTGAGAAGGGCTCACACCTCTTCCCCACAAATCACTAAGTAGGTAGCTCAGGAGAGTTTCCTTAAATTGTTTAGGCCTTTGGTTTCTTATCTGTGAACTGAATTTAAAACCCCCAACTAGCAAACTTTCTATAATATTCAAATAAGACAATGCAATTCTTTATGTAATATTCTGCTTTCTAAAATTTACTTTGAATTGCAGAATAAATAAGATTGATTGATGGTTTAGTAGGGAAATGGATATATAAATGTGTATATGTTAATATATGCAAAAATAGTAATGGTTGAATCAATGTGGGATATATATGGATATATGCTGAAATTCCTTTTGACTTTATTATATGCTTGAATGTTTTTAAACATGAAATGTTGTATAAAATCAGATGAATGAACACATCTTGACCATGAAAAAAATTTGATAGAGAGTAATTTTATCAATTCTTTTTCTTAAGCTCAGTCTTAAAATGGAAACATTCATTATGTATTTTCAAGACATTACTGAGACATTATTTTATAACGAGTTATGCAAATGCTTAATCCCAACTGAATTGTGTTTTTTTTTTAATTTTTATATGCCAGTGAAAAGAGGACTATGGCAGAATTTCGACCTCAACATAATTCTGCATATGGTTTTGGTACTGATAAGAATCTGCCTCAACATAATCAAGGAGAGGTAAACACTGAAATTCATTTGTCAAATAAACTAAGTTTACAGAATACATCAAAGAGAGAAATGCCGTAGAGAATAAAAGCAGAGCTTTCCAATGTAAAAAGTAAATGTTATTAAAAGATGAAACTGCACAAATATGGATGGTTGGTGCCAGGTTATATATCAAATATCAATAGGATACAAGCCAGCAGTGACACTGGAAATGTTTTCTATCTCTTCTTCCTATCAGTTACTTCCAGATGAAATCAAGTTAAAACAGATATCAAAAACAAGCTTGGAGCAAATTAAAATACATAACAAAAATGAAATGATTCACCTGAAGAGGGCAAAAAAGATATGAGTAAAAGGCCAAGAATTTGGTCTAGATATTAAAATCTCAAACCTAGTAATGTATTTCCAGTTGTATAGATCATTTAAAAATCATGTGGAGATCTTGGAGATTCAGTGTATTTTAGGAACTGCTCTGAATAAAAAATGAAAAGGACCTTGATGTCACATTATACCACAAGAGTAAGAGGCCTCAGAAATATTATTATTGAAACAAATCACAAATTGCCACAAAATAGTCTTTTTGTTGGTTTTTATGTATCCTTAAATATGCCAATAGCTATCTCTGTATTCTTAAGAAGTGTGAACCCCAAGTCTTACTAACTTCCCCTATATTTATTATTACTTCCAGCCCTCTGCCAAGGGCTTAACCGAGAGTCTTAATATCTGTTTTGATACATTGTTATACTGATTCTTTCATAGGTCCTCTTTGGTATGCTCCTGTCCTGTTGCTTGTTTTCTCCCGCATTCAATGTCCCTCCCATTAGTCCATCCAAATGAGCATTGATCATACCAACCTGGGTCCTCCTTCTTGTACATCTTCCCTAGGTGTGTAGATTTCAGCAT
>JAQQSO010002573.1:0-14258 GCA_028658305.1 Pachyuromys duprasi | reverse complement strand
CTTTATACTAAATATAACCTAGAGGTTACTTAGAGTCTAATGTATGGAGGAAAGTATGTAAATTATTGGCAAACAATTTTCTTGTTTTATTATCTTAAAAAGCGTAGTTCATTATGGCGTTCTATGCTATTCTTATAAGGGATTTGAGTAGCTACAGGGTTCAGCATTTGGAGGGACCTGGAATCGATCCTCTGTAGATACTAAAGGATACAGTATTGACAGCAGCAAAAACTGAATCATTAGATGCTTCATTACATCTGTCATACATAATTCTCCAAAAGGCAGAGGCTGGAGCTTTGGTACAATCCTGAGGATTCCTCTCATTACTTTAAGGCAACGCTATTAAAAACTGAGTATTCAAGTTTCATCAAGCTTGACCATGGGCAGAACCTGCATTTTCTTTCCAAACTCTCAGGCCCAGCTGCTGATATGTCTTAGGAAACTGTGCTATAAAAAAGGTCTGGGTGACTCTCTTCTTTTAGTTCAAGAGACTTTTCTGCTTATCGATAAGTAGACAGAAGTTCAGGGGTTATCCCTGTGAGGATGCATGTGGGCTCAACTCTGGGTTGGTGTGAATTTTGGAGGGATATGCTAAACTACATGTAAAAGCAAAAATATTTCAAATACTACAAGAAGTTAATCTGGGATTAATTCAGTTAACATCATGCCCTTTTCCTTCACTAATAGTCATTTATAAATACCAATTAAGTTTTGTACAGATCTTGATTACTCACAAGAGCTGAGATCTTGGATTTTTCTTGATGGCTACCAGATTCTTGAGAAGACTCATGTCTTATGTGTCACAGTGACACAGTTTAGCAGAGATGGGTAGGTGTTACTTTTTCAACAATTATCTGGACACTGATTTAGCAAACTTATCCCACTAAATCTAGAAGGTCCTTAGGGTTAACTTAAAAATGAGGGGACTATTTCCAGTGTGCTTTCATAAGATGACAGATGAGTCTCCTAGGGTGAGCTACTTAAGCAAGACGAAGAAGAAATTTTTGGTAAAAATTTATATATGTGAACTCAGCAGGCCAGAAATGATTGCCCAAGTTAGAAACCTAGAATCATTTCATAAGAGACACTACACACAGTCAATGGTCACGCTGCCCTGAACAAGCCTGATCTTGTCTGAACCTGGAAGTGAGACAGGGTTGGGCCTGATTAGTACCTGTATGGGAAAGATACTGGGCATGCTGGTAAAGTGGGGCTCCAGATTAAAATTCCTTTATTTAAAATATTTATTTGATTAGTGATTGATTAGTTGGTTGGCTGAAGTAGGGGCTTATGAGCACATGTAGGCCTCAAAGCCTCTGTCTAGCTGAAGATGATACCAAAGCTTCTGTCCTTCTGCCTCTGCTTCTAATACCCCTTCAGAAAAAGATTATTTTTTTTAACATTTCATGTCCTTTATTATTATTATCTGTAATAAGCATCAAATCAAGAAACCCAGGAGAGAGCAGAACTGCACACCCGTCTATAGGCTGCCCTCCTCCGGGGGAGAGACTGTGTACTGGGCCAGCAGTACACAGCAGCAGAGACTTCCGTCTGGAGCACACTGGTCAGCAGAGACAGGTCATGGAAGTGAGGGGGTGGTCCGAAAGCAAGGCCGAGCCAGCAGGGACCCCACATACTGATTCTCCTCCAGCTAGAGGTGGGCAGGCAGGACACAGCTCGAATTCTGAGCAGTCAGAAAAAGGAGATGGTGACAAACAGGAAGGGGAATCTTTCCAGTTGGAGGCAGGGTGACCCTGTCCCAGATCCACACCCGCTCCCTTCCGGAAAGGATCGTGGGTATTGATCACGGTGGTGAAAAAGCCAACACCAACCGAGAAGCGAAAGCCCCGGTATCACCGAATGGCTGGGACCCCCCACCTCCCCCCCTTGCTCTCTGGAGCTGTTCCTTGGCCCTGAGGGTGGAGTTTCCAATCTGGGGTCCTGGGGCTTCTGGCTCCCTTGCCCATAAAGAGGGATGACCTTCTTCTGGCCGATGTCGGCTTTACACATCCGGCACTCTTGCCGGTCTGGCGGTGTCTCCAGCCACTGAGGAAGACAGGGCCAACAACACAGGGGGCTGCACACGCCAACACAGCCTCCGGAGCCTTCTCCAGACATACGTTACATTAGAAGGTCACGCCCTCCCCACCCCGCCCTGCTCAGGGGTTCAGCCCTTGGGGGCGTGTCCTCTTCCTCCGCTGTTGCCATGGGCAGTTCTGCTTCGCCCCATGTACCCCTTAGTATTCCCAGGCACACATACATAGACACACATGGAACATATACGCACACACACATGCTCATGCCCCAACCAGGAAAAGATTCTTAATCTAGTATATAAAATAACAAATTACAGAGACCACCTCATTTTTATTGAGTGGCTACGAGCCACCGTGATGTGGCACCTTACAGGATCTGGAGGCAGACAGACTTGCCTCAGAGCTCTGCTCCTGAAGCCTGATGTTCCGTCTTGCCCCCACTGCAAAGCAAAGCAAGTCCTACACGAAGAATGTGAATTATCTTCAACAGAACTCTCTCCATCTTTACACATTTCATTAGAGAATGAGAGATGAGAATCTCAGCTCTACATCTTGTTTGGGACACCTTATATAAGCAGTAGAAACCACTAAAAAAGGCAGATAGCCAGAAGGGAGGCTAAAACCCTCCCAGAGCTCCTTCATGGCCCTGGGCATCTGCCCACCCCTTTAGAGCACTTTCTCTTTTCTCTCACGCAAGGGCCACTGCTCCCTCCCGGCTGCTACAGAACTGGGCCTCATGGAAATGAAACAAAACAGGAAAATGAATCTGCTTTTCATTTAGATGCTTGTTCCCTGCCTGAAACTGACCCTGTCTAGCACAAGCCACTCCTCAGTTCTGTCATTATCCAAGTTCAAATTAATCTTGCATCTTGGCTGTCATCAGTGGGGCTGTAGCCCTAGCATCTTTGAGGACTCTCTAAGAAAATCAGTGAGTTGCAAAGCATGAGTGTAGAAAATGCTTCCATATGAGCATAGCATTTTCTGGTGTGTCCCCCGCCCCCTAAATTTAATATACACAGCCCAAACCCTGGTCCCTTGGCAAATAAGTGTTAGAGCACAGGCTGAGACTTACATGTAGAAGGAGGTGATATTTGAGAATCCGCTGGACTGGTTTTAGGAGATAGGACCCGAGGGGCAGTGAGTGTTTCAGAGTTTCCTGGCGCTCCCGGAAGAACTTGGCCAGTATCTTGTTCCTCATGCAGTCGGTTAGCACGGCCACAGACCTGCAGGGCAAGCACATGCTTTTCATCACCATGGTGCCATTTTTGCAGGGGTGTTTGAGGTCTGAATGCCAGTCTCAGTAGAAATGTCCTAAAACGGGCTGGGTAGCCACATTCTAGCAAGCTCCTGGCTAGAATGCTTTGGGCCAAATTTAAAAAAGGATATCCCTTTGGATGGGCTGAGTTAGAAAAGGAACCTGACTTCAGAAATATAGTACCATGGGCTCAGGCTTCAAGGGCACACAGGCCCATACCAACATATTATAGCTTGGCAAAAGATATATATGTTGAATTTTAGCCCCTCCATATGGCACATCCAGATGTGTTTGTACACTAATCATGTTGCACATCTGGATTCAGTTCCCACAGGTCAGGTGATAAAGCACAGCATCCATGGATTAAGACAAAAAAGTTCCTCTTTAGTGCAGATTTGGCCTACCGTCAGGGCACTAGGCACCCACCCTCCCTGATGGTTCGTGGAGTGTGCCTGCTGTGCCCATCTGCCTCCCTCTCTAGTGTTTCCGCATTTCTCACAGCAGGACATTAGAATAGGGACCTAGTGTCCCTTCAGCAGCCCTCAGGGTAGCGCATAGCTCCTGTACATCTTAAAGCAGCAGCTGAAACACCAAGCTAATAGGATTGGATATCACACACGTGTGCAAATTAAAATCCTGATGTGGTGTAACTGGAATGCAGGCAGAAAGCCACTTTCTTTTTTTTCCCCCAAGTCCTTGCCATGTCTTCAGGATTAACTGAGATAATCAGATGAAGCCAAACATCAAAATAAGACTCCTTGGAAAGCTGTTAAGTGAAAGTCTTGTAATTAAGCTGTTAGAATCCCCTTGTGCCAACTGCTTTAGAAAATATCCGTTCAAGCGGATTTATTTCTCCCTTGAGTCCTGATTGTCAAACTCTTCATTGTGAGATCTGGGCATTTCTCTGGAGTCCTTTGGAGTTAGGTGCAGTTGCTCAGTAGCCTGGTGGCTGACTGACTGCCCAAGTTCTTGCTCAAGATCGGAATCTTCTACAAATGAGGGCCACGCACTCCATGTTCCCGGAAATCTCAGGACCGGCTCGGGCTGACGCAGACAATGGCTGACCTCCTGTGTACCTGCCCCTGGGGGAAGGAGGGAGTGACCTGTGCCTTTTCACAGTGAAATCACTGGGGTGTGACTGGTATGAAGAAAGAAGTCACCTGCCAAGGTGTGCTGGTCATATTTAGGTTCACCACTCTGGGTCTCAGGTAGGAAGAAAAATCTTGGTGCTCTTGGCTTGCCAAGACAGGAAAAAGGGACTGTCAAGTCTCAGATGCACAGAAAAATTTCTTTGTGGCTACTAAAGCCACACATTGGGCAAGTACTGGATGTGCCTTCTTCATTAAGAACATCCTTCTTTTAACGCGGGTTTCTTTAAAGTCAGACTCAAAATCAAAACACGCACTCTCCAAAAAATTGTCCTTAGCTGTCCTCACTGACGCTATTTCTCATTACTTTGTGTCTTTAGCTTCCGCTGCATATTACCAAGTCCATTCCATATTAGTTCCCATTTAGGTATCTAACCTCCTCCATTATGCTATTTCATTGATGTGTTTAGTGGGTTCTGCCCCTCTATAGCATACAAGCTTCCTGAAGGCTGGAGTGATGGTTACTAGTTCCTGCCACTAAGCGTGGAATAGTGCAGCATGGATGACAAGTTCTTAACATCCTTCTTGCACAAATGACTTGGCTTTCCCAAGATCCTGAAACAGCCCATGGTGGTAAATCATAGTGCCTCATTGGCAAGTCAGTAGAATCTTCTGAATGTGTGACTTGGAAAAAGTTTCTAAATGAGGTTACATCTTTGGTTAATATGTTCATAGTGAAATGCACACACATAGACCCTCCTAAGCCAGCCCATCTGTCCACCAGATCCAGCACCTTGCTGATTGGTCAGTTTGAACATCTTCCTTTTTGCTTGGGAAGAACTTTTGTGGAAAGGCTGTGACTTGGCTCTTTGGTACCTCAGTTGCATGGCATTTTGACTTAAGGACCATGAGATTTAGTTGGGGCATTTTATAGTTCATACTGTATCAGAAAAAAAGATGTTAAGTGCAACCCTGAAAACTCTGGCTGTGTCTACAGATGAGGATTACGGCAAATACTTGAATATGAATGTGGGGTTTTTTTGTTGTTGTTGTTGCTATTTTAAAGAGAGCCCAGGGAAAGGCATGGGTGTTCTTCCAAATGAATAACCATGGTGTCATATCTTGATCACTGTTTACAGGAGACTAACATTTTACAGTGACAGGTGGTTGTTAAAAGTAATTCGGAACTTCAGGCTTCTTGCCACACACTGGTCTTTCTAGGTTGGGGTGTTTGTCCATGTTCCCTTCAGCAGCCACAAGGATCCTACTGTATACTGTATTCCTGGAGACCATATCTGCCAAGATTGACAAGAATGTGCTAGTCACCCCGTCCTCCTTCTGGCTGGGTTGCAGGAGTCTGGCAGTTATTGCTTCACAACCAAGCTCCAAAACTTTATAAAGATATGGTGGTGGGTGGCCTGAGGCTGGAGCAACTTGGGCCTCACTGGGCCATCTGTCAGCTATAGGAGTCAGTTGGCTATGACCCTTAGCAGGCTCACCCACAGGATGGGACAAAGGAAGGGGCAGTGGTGGGTTTGCCTCTGATGAGACTTTATTGGGTTCCTGGCACTGAAGTGTATGTCCTGTGTTCGTTTTATCCTTGAGAATCTCTGCATCACTATGAATCACTGTGAATGTTTAATTCAGCATTTGGTTTTATACCTTTCAACACTGTTCAGGAGTCAAACACCCAATACATGTGTTGTGGAGAAAACAGAAAGGTCTAGAATTGTAGCCAGTTGTCTTCTGGCTCTTGCTGCTCAGTGATCAGTACATGTCCAGGCTGCTCCTTGAACTGCCCTCCTGCCGCTGATCTTGGAAACAAGCTAAACAGAGCCAACAGTTGGGGGAGGCTGGAGGCCCCCTTCCTCATACTGGCTTCTCATGCTCTGTCCTTTCTGAACTTGATAAAACTTGGAAATCTCATAAAGCTCACAAGCAAAACCAGAACAAGATTTTCTCCCCAGCTGGGTTACATGAACTCATTCTCAAAATGCGGCACACATAAAGAAAAGGCTAACAGAAATAGCCCAACACAACACCGAGGATCTATCCATTTTCCTTCAGAGACATGCAGTGATATTCCCGGGCTTATTCAGGATCTTCCGTGAATTTTTTCCTGCTCCAGCTTCACAGTGCATGCCAGTCCAATGGCATCAACCAACACCTGAACTCCTCATAGCCTGTTCTCAGCATCTTTGCATTTCCATGGTCATCAGCACTTGGCAGCCAGGCATACAGTGCCCGAAACTGTATCTAAGGACTCAAAACAACATGAAAGAGAGAAGAAACCCGCTCCTTTCCATGCCATACCTTGGGTAGTTGGTGCAATACTGAGTATAAATGTGGAACTCTTCACTCTACAAAGAAACAGAAGAGACTTCCTTGAGCCCCAAAGCACAGACAACAACACTCACTCAGCAACAACACGAGAAAGAGCAATCAGGCTTTTATCTTTTCAATAATCGTTGCCTATCCCCTGGGCCTGGGGGCCACCATCCATGGCCACTGAGCTTGTGTAAGTCCAATAAACACTCTGAATACCTGTTGTATCCTAGTGAATCTGAAGATAAACAGGAAGGGGATGGAAATAAAATTTCTGCACAAGGTGCTTATGGTCCTCCGGTGGGCATGTGTGCATCAGGGAAATATAAGTAGGTTGGTTATATTTAGGCATCACACAGTAAGACCATGTTGGAGTTTGTATGGGGAACCAGAAAACTCCTGGAAACCCTCAAGCCTGGCATACATAGCTCTCTCTGCCCACCGCCATTCCTGCCCTTCTCCCTGCATGGCCGCTGGGACTGCCTTGAGAGAATCCAGGCTGTGCATCTACCCAGCAGCCTTCCTTGAGCTCTTGAGTTGATTGGGCAGTTTCTCCTTGTGAACATCCACCATACACAGCACCCATCTGTCTGGGAGCAGTGACCAAGTGATGCTGTTTATCTATCTTCTGTTTATCTATCTGGCTTACAGCCACCAGGGCAGAGTCCGTGTTATGTCTTCCTGTTAGTTAATAGTATCTATTGACCCCTCTCTCCTTCTGTACATCACATCAACACTAAAGTCTACTCACCTGCATGCATCTAGCACAGCAGCCATGTCTCAAGAGCAATAAAGGTTTGACTAGCAAATGGACCTATCCACCCCTGCCCTCCAATCTCCGCTTCCAAGGTATCCTAGCCCTTCAGCTGTGAATACCTATTACAGGAAACAATATATTGACACTGGCTGATTCAGACAGTTCTTTAGGAAGGTAGGGTTACAACTCAATGCAAATATGAAAAGAGCATTGTTTCTTATCTTATTTTGTCTATTAATGAGGAAATCAATTGGGCATTCAAAACTGGATCAAAAGAGAAAGAAATATAGCCCACGTAGGTGTGCTTGACGAAGAATGACGACATGAATTTCACAAAGAGATAGGAAACTGGCTTTTTCCTTTTGTGGACTGGGGAAGAAGATAGGAAACAAATTGTCAACTTAGTCATGATGATGCAAGGCTGGGCCAGGAAGGCTGTGAGCTTGAGGTCAGCTTGAACTACAAAGTAAGAAGGTCTGACAAAGGAAGGAAGGAGGGAGTCAGGGATGGAGGGGGAAGAGAGGGAGGGAAGAAAGAAAAGAGGTGTAGGAAGAGAAAAGGAACAAAAGAATAGAGGGAATGGAAGGAAGAAGGGAGGAAAGGAGGGACGGTAGGGCAGAAAGGGGGAAGAGAAGTAGAAGAGGAGGAGAAATAGGAAAGAAGGAAGAGAGAAGGGGAAGCCCATCACTCCAGCTCATTTACATCCTGGTGAACAAGAACCATTTGCACTGCTCTTGGTTATATAAAATTGGCAAAGAAGAAAAACATTCTATACACAATCAGGGAAAGGTGTGGGGGACCTCACTGAATTACTGATTGGGAAAAATAAACCAGAAAATGAGCAGTGATGCCAACTAACTAGTCTTTTTGCTGATGAGTAGGGAACACTGGCCACGGCGAGCCAGACAGAAAAACAGAAGACCTCAGTATTACTCTGTCAGTGCTCCAAGGCAGATGAACGCTGGCTACGATGGAATGGATGTTCATAGGAGAAACCGCTGAGTCAACATGGAGCTCAAGGAGAGCCGCCGGGAAACCATCCAGCCTGGATTCACTCTCCAGGAGGCTCAGCGGCCGTGTGGGACAAGAGCAGGGATGACCTGGGCAGAGAGACACTACACTGCCAAGAAATAGAGCCACAGGAAGTGCAAGGCGAAATTTAGGGTTTCAAAGTTCTGATTGGGCAACTGCAAGAATGAAGGACTCACGCCAAAGAGTTACCGGCTCTTGCAAACTCTTCTCTTCTGAGTAAGAGCCACAGGGAAATTGCTGGAAATCCACATTTCTTAAACTGCTTTGGGACCCACAGGTGATCCCAAGACAGTTACTTCTAGTGTTGTTTAATTTTTTAACTTAATTTTTAAAAAAATTTTAAGTTCTACTTTCTATAAAAAATTCATTATAGAATCTTTCAAACATATAAAAATTCGAGAAGATGACATGGTTACTATTCAGGCAGCCACCATTTAACCTGACAATCATGTGAGGATTTATATCCTACCCGCTCCTCTTACCTCCCCCCCCACCCCATCACTCTGAAACAAGTTCTAGCCAACATATCCTGTCACCTATAAATATTTTACTATGTGTCTCTAAGCACTTAAAATTTTTTATTTTAATTTCTTTAGGATGTGGGTATTTTGATAGCAAGTGTCTATGAACCACATGTGAGCATGGTGCCCGTGCAGGGTTCGATCCCTCAGGACTAGATGTGCAGATGTTTGTGAGCCAGTCCTCTGAAAGCGCAGCCAATGCCCTCACCCACTGAGCCACCTCACTGGGCCCTATCACTAAGTATTTTAATCAAGAGGTACCACAATTCCATGATCAGACTTAAATAATTTCATGGTATAAGGTTTACCACTAACTAGTCACATTTCCTTCTTTTCCTGACTTCCTTCCCTTTCACGTTTCACTGTTTAATTTGAAGCCCAAAAGAAGGTTCATACACAGCAAAGGTTATCAACTGGTTGTAATTGCTTGCTTGCTTTGTAACGCTGGGTGGAAGCCAGAGTCCCAGAATCTTAGCATCCCAGATTCTACTCTCCATTCATCTTTACATCCTCTTCATGGTCTCTTCCTTTACAATTCAGCTGTTGAAGAAGCCAGATCCACATGGTCAGGCTCAGGGGTCCTAGGTCCCCTTTCTGCATCCAGTCCATTGTACTCCTCATTTTCATAATTTGGTAAAATGCACCATAGGTTGTTTTATGCTCCCATCAGGAGCTGCAACATCTGCACATATTTTTTGTGATATCAACAGGCATTGATGATTACTGCATAGGTCTGTTATCAGGAGTTACCAGTGGAGATATTTCTAATTCAGTTTTTCTTTTTTATTTGTTATTCTCAGAATAATGTGTTGATTTCTTAATATCCCATAAACAGCCTGTTTGATTTCTTAATGTTACTTTAAATTCATAAATAGGAGCAGTTAATGAGGTTCAGTTGTTTTCAATTAATGATCTTTACTGATTGTATTAATCAGGGTACTCTAGAGGAACAGAATTTATAAAACAAAATCTACCTGCCTGTCTGTATCTCTGTATGTATATCTGCCTGCCTATCTACCTACCTACTGAAAGGGGATTTATTAGAATAGCTTACAGACTGTGGCCAAGCTAGTCCAACAATGGCTGTCTGGGCATCAACAGAAGGTCCAAGAATCTAGGAGTTGTTCAGTCCATGAGGTTAAATGTCTCAATTGCCTTCAGTTTACACCAGAATCCCAAAGAATCAGGCTCTAATGCCAGTGAAGGGATGGATTTGGCCAATGAGAGCGAGAGCAAGCCAAAGAGAGCAAACTTTTTTCTTCCACAACTGCCAGCGGAAACTGTGGGTCAGATTAAAGGTGGATCTTCCCACCTCAGAAGATCTGGACTAAAAGTGGGTCTTCCCACTTCAAATAATTTAACTAAGGAAAAAGAAATCCCTCACAGGTGTGCCCAGCTACTTGGGTTTTAGTGAATTTCAGATGTAGTCAAGTTGACAAC
This sequence comes from Pachyuromys duprasi, assembly GCA_028658305.1. Taxonomy (NCBI): domain Eukaryota; kingdom Metazoa; phylum Chordata; class Mammalia; order Rodentia; family Muridae; genus Pachyuromys; species Pachyuromys duprasi. Next base: position 3,804 of record JAQQSO010002573.1, on the reverse strand, counting down.
CCAGAACAGCCATCACACTTATCAGGTGTTCAAATGACCACTATCTTTGGTCAGTAGGCACTCCTTTGGACACCAGCCTCTCTGTGTCTGCGACAGGACCCATCATCTTCAGAAGCTCTGTGTTTTATGTGTGATAAGACATTCCTTACCATCTGTGTGTTTCCAAACCACCCACACCCATGCTTCCCAGAACCCTGAACCTCGGTAGGAAGCAGCATTTGGAGGCCAGTCTGGGTATTAGGGATCCTCTAGTTTAGTCATTATTTTTAGGGCTTTTCAATGGACAAAGTTAAAAATATTGTTTTCTAAGAGATTTAAAAGTAGGGCTTGGTCCATAGTGATACAATATTAAAAGAAAACATAACATTTAAAACCTAAATCTTTGAGAATGAGCATGAAATGACAAGTGGAAAACCCTAAACATGAACTCATGCAATGGGTAGTGCATGACACGCTGTGCTAAAAATACTGTGCAGAATAACCTCAGACTAGGTGCAGAGGAAGCATTCCTGGAGTCTGGGTTCACACCTGAATCTCTTCCCCAAGATACAGTATTATGTATAAGCAAAATTCCAAAATCTAAAAATATATGAAACACTTCTGGGCTTAAGCATTTGGGATAAGGGTGACCAGATTCTGGACTTCATACTGAGGCATTCCCGCATCTACATGTCACTTCTCTTGGCAATTGAATTCCTCAAAGGCACTAACATCAGCACTTCCTCGCACTATCCCACAGCACTCTATAATATATTTTTGCAGAAGAATAGGGACATCATAAGTACATGTTGGCGGTATTTTGGCCACCACACATTATCCAAATCAGAATTCCCATTGCGGCTACCTACCAACTGCATGCACACCTTTCTGTGTTTGTTTCATTTTACTCTTAGTATATACAGCCTGTTTTTTAAAGCCTTAGTTTGGGGTTGTTGACTAATTGTGTGTGTGTCTCATATGCCTCGCGCTGGCCTCAAGTTTGCTATGTAGTCGAGGATGACCTTGAACTTCTGACCCTCCTGGGATCTGAGTCTCATGCCACCACATTCAGTTCCTTTCTCCTATTTTTTAATCTTATCAGTTATCCTGTTTTTAAACAGAGACATCCCTTTGTTAGATAAGCAAATCATACTGTAGGACTGAACATGAGTGACATCACTGGAAGGTGTATGGTAATAGGTTGCTGGACCGAACACCAGATTTTCATCTAGTTGGCTGCAAGCATTTCCTGCAAGTTCTGTGAGGCAGATGTTGCAGGCCCAGGCACCACGCTGTGAGAACTGTGTCTTCTCCACAGCAGTGTGTGGAGATACTCCCTGCTTGCTTGCACTGTCCCACAGTACTTCAGTATTTGACTGAATATGCAATTATTCAAGTAGCTTCTTCTTTAGATTGTCTCTAGTCTTCGGAGTATCAAATATTACTGCCAAGTCTCATTCAGACTTGCTGAAATTTTGTCAGTTTATCCTATGAATAGCTTTCTGGAAGTAGCCTTGGTGGGTGACCAGGTAAATTTTTTCTAAATACTAGATTTGGCCAGATTCCTCTCCATAGCATATGGGCCAACTTGAATCTGTTTCCTTACAGCCTAAACAGTGTTTTAAACCCAGAACCACATTTTCCAACATAGCACTTGACAAGAATCCTAGACTAGCTATCAACTTCTAAGCACTGGAGACTATAAACAACTTGATTTTTGGCTTCTTTTGAAAATGCATAGGTTCCATGGGCCCACAGGCTCACACAGCAAATACTAGTCCATTAGGTCCACAAACGCCTGCCCTGTTGTAGCCACTGCCTGGGCCTCTCCACACATTGGGCTAGGCCTTTGTTGGCTGCACAGGACAGCCCTGTCTTCAGGAATAAGAAAAGCAAAGAGTTCTGCTCAGGTCCTTCAGGTGTTTGGCAGACTGGAGCTTTCCCAATGGTCCACACCAATTCAGAGTTTCTGTTCTTTCCTCACCCTGGGATAGAACAGTATGCAGCTAGCTTTCCCTATACTTTGAGACCTTTAGAATCATGGGACATGTCACATGGAAAACAGCGGACTTCGTGAAGATACACTGGAGTTGAGGCCTATAGTCGGCCTACACACCCTCGTTCCCAGTAAGGCCCAGGACGGCTCAGTGTTGTGGCAGGTGACTCAGCTCCCATTCTAGAGATTTCTCTGGTAGTGCCTTCACAGGGAATCAAATGCAGGTTTGACCTTAGATGTACAAGTATCTGCAGATCCCACAAACAATGGTTTTATTAAAATACAAAAACAAAAGCCAAACAGCAATAGTTCCTAGACTTATTAATGCTTAAATGTCATTAGTTATTGTATAATGCCAGCCCAAATCCTTTTAAAGATGCATTTAGGGGAATATATTTTACGAATTAGAAAAAAAGCAGATACTGCTTTCTAGTTATTCAGCTCCTTCAAATTATAATTAGAGAGGGTGAAGAAATGAGATGATCATGCAAAAAGCCAAGCTATAATATAGAGTCTGTCAGACAGCACACAGGACACCCATTCTGCTGAATGAGTGACAGAGAAAGGAAGTCTGTGTGATTTTAGTGCATTTCTGCCACAAATCTCTACCTCCCTTATAGTCTGTGACTTTAAGGATGTTTCCTTGGACATAGTACACAGGAAGCATATGGGAAATGAGACAGTGACCTGACATAACATTTCAAATTCTTCATGATAATTCCAATATGAGGTGTGTGTGCACACATGCATTTATGTGCAGTGGGTACTTGTTGCATCTTTCGGTGTCTATGTGTGTTCATTGTTGTCAGCCAGGAAAGGAGGAAAGCATCATGGGAGGTGACTGGACACTGAGGGAGAGTTGGCGAAGGGAGAATCATAAGTCATTCAGTATCTCCTTCATGCTGCCCAGAGCAAGCCCCCCCTGACAGCTCAAAGAGGGATGAACATGAGGGTGGCTGAGAAGGCAATCTGGGGGAGACTCAAGTCTTTCAAGATGCTTCCAGAGTCCTGACTGCAGATCAGTATACATGGGGCAACAGGCCCAGTAGCGAATGTTTAATTCTGTTCCTCAAGCCAACTGCCATCCTTATTCTCCTGGAAGCAGTCAGGAAGACAAAACAGTGTCTTCTTTCTTTGGCTGTGGACTTCCCTAGCCTACACTTAGCACAAAAGTAAGCCAGGTCAAAGACGACTGTGCGTGTAAGCCCAGCGATTCAGATAACAGCAGAAACCGACTGCCAGCTTTCTGTCTTTTGCTAATGACCTCTCAATTAAAGCAATTTTCCATTCCTCTCGGAGCAGCTGGTGGCAGCTTAGCCCCGTCTAAATGTCAGGGTGCTGAGTGAGAAGCGGGCAACTCGGGGCCAGCACCCCCTCCCGACGCCTGCTCCCACGTGAAAGTGCTGAGCGCTGAAGTTGGTCTTCTAATTAAACTTGGCAGTATTACAATGAAAAATGAGATTTGGGAGTTGGCAGGGAGGCTCACAAACAAACTTTTATGTGAATAATTAAGCCAGAGTTAAGCGAACACTGGAACCCCTTTAATCAGCTTGTGATTACAGTTAGTTAGCAAAAGCCGAAAGTTTCCTAAAACGTCTGTGTTTCGTACGCGCTATGCTTAATGTACCTTTGAAATGCTCAGCTTATCTTTTTGTTTCAACACCACTTCTACTGTTTCCATTTTCTTTTTTAAAATTCCTACCCTACAAAAGAATCTATTACAAAGAGGGCAGCTGTGTAAAAAACTGTGTAAGCATGTATGCACCAACATTTTACATGAGTGCACACACAAAGCTATTAAAAAAAGAAGAGAAGTTATATATATATAT
>JAQQSO010002572.1:0-14259 GCA_028658305.1 Pachyuromys duprasi | reverse complement strand
GGAATGGGGGAGGGGGCTACGCCTGGGATTCAAAGTTCCTAACCTGTGATTGAGATAAAAATAAATAAATTAAAAAAAAGAATAAGGTTTTTCCTCCAAATTGCTATTGTACATTGTTTTTTATAATCAACTTCTCCTTTTCTGTCTATCAGTCATCTCTTTCATATTTATCTGCCTAAAATGCCATATGGATGGTATCATAGAATAAGCAGCATCTGTCTTCTTAAAGATAATGAACAAACATCCAACCATGGTGCTTTGATAATCAAGCAAATGGTTTTCTTAATTTTGATCACTAAACAGTCATCACTGAATAAACCACAATCTATTTACGTGTTCTTTATTCAATAATTCTATCATTTCTTCCAGACTTTAGTAACTATAAGCAAAGATGAAAATAAATGTGTGCACACACACAAATAACTTTTCCAAATGCTTTCAGTACTGGGTTATATGGTAAGCCAACTTTAATTTATCAGAAAATATCCTTATTTACAGAGATAATGCATCCATATCTACTATCTTCTAATCTTCTCTCTAATGGAAAGGTTAATTCTTCCTTTTACAATTGTTTCTTGCCACAAACAGTGGAAACTTATTTTTCCTATTGGATGATTTAAAGCCAAAGATTTAGATTGTTTTTTCAACATAATTTTGCGATGGCTAATTTTGCATGTCGACTTCATAAAATTCAGGATATTAAGACAGCACTGTCATCATTTTTACTCCTAATGCTTTAGTGCGCTCTAAGTCCCTCACTCTTCGGCTGAGAGGAGGCTCTGGCTGAATTACTTCACAGACTTTTATTTTATTTGTGTGTTTTGTTAGCCTCTAATGCTTTCTTTCCAGGGCCACAATTCTCAGCTTCCCACAGTTATGCCAGGACAACAGGGGCACTGGTGGAGACTCTTCCAGCCCCTCCTTTATAAAAATGAGCATTTAAATATCATTTGTTGCTGTTGCTACAATTTTTGTTGCATTGTTCCTTCTCATTAAATAAGCACCACATTCCTCCTGTCAAATTGCAATCTTTTTGAATAAATGGTATTCAGAGAGGGGCATAGGAGGAGATGAGGGAGGGAGGGTGAGATTGGGAGGGAATGAAGGAGGGGGCTACAGCTGGGATTCAAATGAATAAAATGTAATTAATGTAAAAAATAGAAATAATTAATTAAAAATGGTACTCAGTGTCATTTTTTCATATTCATTGTGACCTTAATAGAACTCTTCCAACCTATCTCTTCTGCCCATGCTAAAATCAATGAAAGCCATGAGTCTACTTAAAGTGTAGACTAGCATCATTCTGCATGACATCTTTTTTAAACAGAAAGTTTAGGGGAGAGCATTGGCATTGGTATTGTTTGGTTTGCCTTTTCTGGGTTAGAGACACAAGCTTCAGATTAAGGAAGGGATATTATGATGTTTTCAGCATGCCACATTAAAGATAATGTTCTTTCCACAAATCAGGGAAGGGCTTAGGGGAAAAAAACTTAAAAAGGAATCCTCAACACTTACCCTCACAGAGTCCTTAGCTTTATTACTGATTTCCATAAGCAGGACACAAAATGTTGAAGTCCTATTTCTCTTGTTAGAAAACTTCTAGCTGGCACCTGGAGAAAGAGGGAGCCCTATATTTTTAGGTGCTGCTGACTAAAAAAGAGATGTACATCTTCTTCCAGACACAGGTTAAAGAGAAATGGGAGTAACCAAGATCTGACTAAATTTTCATAGTATTTTCTGGTAGATGTTTCTTTATTGAATGTTTAGAATGGAAACTGCACAGATATGATGTTAAAGAAATACATTTTTTTCATTTTTTTCTTTTTGTTTGTTTGTTTGTTTTTGAAGAGATCAGTAGCCCTCACCAGTCCATTACTAAAGTTAATGAAGTATCCATTTCATCTTCAATTATATTGAAAAAGTAACATAACTTTGATAATCTTAGTCAACAGTTTGGAGGTGACTTGGGAATTCTCTCTATCAGGAAGTATTCAGTGCTGAGTAAGCTTTGCTTCTGAGTCTACAGACTGGTGTTGCTAGGCTTTCTGCTCTTTCTCCAGAGTTTATTCAGAAACCTTTGTGTATTCTTGGCTATTCTGGAGGTTTAAAACCTTTCTCATTCCTAATTGTCCCTGCTGTAACATATTTGTTTCATTCCTTTTATCTTTTGTTGTTGCCTTGCTATGTTTTGTCTTGTTTTGTGGTTATATATCAATGCTAAGAGAAAGGATGTGCCTCCGAATTAGGGATCCTTTACCTGTCTCTCTTTTTCATCCTCTTCAAAATGAACCTTTGTGGAAGTACAACAGGGAATGCCCCCACAGAGTCTGTGTGCAGCTTGGTGACTTTTATTTTTTTGTGGGGATCAGGAACCAATGGGAAGGGGGATGAGTGGCTACAGATCTCACGCAGAATGCCTGAAATCAAACTCAGAGACCAGACTCAAAGGTGCAGATTTAAACTTATTATCCACTGTAACAGCCTTTAAATGATTGAAAGCCCAATCAGATCACTCCATGCTGGCCTCAAGTACCAATAACAGTCAGGTTGGTGCAACTATAAGTAAATGTGAGAGAGACATGTGAGGGTGGTGAGGGACAAGGTCACCTTAGGAGTCTTCAAAGAAGGGGGAAGCACTCATCGTCCTAGCCTCGGTTCGATTTTGAGACTTCACTAGTGTGCTGCAAGTCCGTAGTAGACCCACACTGTATGCAGTGGATCAGAAACTTCTGAGTAGTCATAGAAGTCACTGATTCTTCACTCCCCATTTCCTATGGGCCTTCCACAAGACTTCCCTCAACATTCCCCACAACGTTTGGAAGAAAAATCGGTAGGAGGATTTTAGTCTGTTTCAGTGTGCATGTTTCTAAGGTTCCAGTACCTCAAGTTAGTTCATACATTGTCTATGACACTTAGTAAACATATTCTAGCATATTCTATCTGTCAACTTATATGGTATTTGGAAGTATGATATGACGATATGACTACCAGACAAGCAAACTATAGAGCCCTCTCACCTGTTTTCTGGCTTGCTTTCTGTCACTCTGTCTCTGTCTCTGTCTCTGTCTCTGTCTCTGTCTCTGTCTCTGTCTCTGTCTCTGTCTCTGTCTCTGTCTCACTCTCTTTGTGAGTTTACGGATATCTCTCTCATTTTTCTCTTACGGGTTAGGTATTTTACCCAGGATGTTAACTTTTTTCCTTAAAGGATAAGGCATTTTAAAAATGTATATGACATTGTGTATGCATTATAATATTTTTACACATGTGTTTCTGGTCTACATTCTATATTCTTTTACATTCTTCTATGTTCTATATTCTTTCTATTCTATATTCTATATTCCATATTCTATATTCTTTCTATTCTATATTCTATATTCTTCTATATTCTGTTTTCTATATTATACATTTTTCTATTCCATATTCTATATTCTTTCTATTCTATATTCTATATTCTTTCTATTCTATATGCTATATTTTTCTATATTCTATAATCTATATTCAATGGTGTCCCTCCCTGATCTCTGTTTTTGTTTTTGTTTTTGAGGCTCCCACTTGACCAGATAATCACAGTGAAATATGTTTATCACCCCCGTTTTTGGTATTAGCAGCATTGGCCACTAAGAGAGACTTTTTTTTTTCTACTGGTTCTAGTGGTCAAACTTGGATCACTTTGTTTACAAGGCAAACAAGTAGTTTACCAGAACATGAATTTCCCAAGCCTTGAAGAGCCATTTATATTTATCAGTTTAGCATTAGGTTTCAACTTTATATATTGTTTAGAAGAAATTTCTAATCTCTAATTTATTTTTTAATTGTATAAATACTCTAATAAATACTCTTAGTCATTGCAGCCTTCTTTTTAATGAGGTTCATGTAGTTCTGAAAACTCTCTCATCTTTCAAATTATTGCTTGGAGAAATATTCTATTAAGAAGATGAGAGAAAATCCCTGTGTTCTAAAAAATGCTTCTTTTAATTGGGTGAAATGAACTTGCAATTTTGTTTAAATGGTGAACATTCCATCCCTTTATTTAAAAATCTATTGCTCCATTGTTGATGATCAATTTCCTGAGGGCATGGCACCAAGGATCACCTAACAAGATTAACAATAACTTCTTTGGAAAGAATACATGGCAATCTTCATTTGGTTTCTAATAAGAATCATAAGTTATTGCACTGTAAAATTAAGCATATTCTTTAGGATGGGAGTCAACATTACACATGCAATATTGATTATAAGTATATGGTAAGCTCAAGTGGTTGTGTGACTACTTGTGTTACAAATAAGAATCTGAAGATGGTAGGCTCCTCTCCTGTTACTTGTTTTCTCCTACATCCAATGTCCATCCCATTTGTCTTTCTATGTGAGGATTGATCACCTTACCCTAGGTACCCTTTCTTGTTTATCTTCTTTAGGTGTATAGATTTCAGTATGTTTATCCAATCTTATATGTCTATATAAGTGAGTACAGACCATGTGTGCCTTTCTGCTTTTGGGATACCTTACTCAAAATGATTTTTTCTAGGTTCCACCATTTGCCTGCAATTTCATGATTTCCTTGTTTTTAATTGCTAAGTAATACTTCATTGTGTAAAAGTACCACAATTTCTGTATTCACTGAGGGCTTCTGAAAGACTCTACCTAGCAGTGTATCAGAGCAGATACTAAGACTCATAACCAAACCTTTAGCAGAGTGCAGGGAATCATAAGAAAGAAGGGGGTGTTAATATGACCTGGAGAGGACAGGAGCTCCACAAGAACCAAACATATCTGGACACAGGGTTCTTATAGACTGTTTCTCCAACCAAGAACCATGTATAGATATAACCTAGAACCTCTGTTCAGAAATAGCCTTTGGTAGCTCAATATCCAAGTGGAGATCCTAGTAAGGAGAACAGGGACTATTTCTGACATGAACTCAATGGTGGGCTCTTTGACCTCCCCATGCTAGGGAGCCCTGCTATACCACAGAGGAGGATTTTGCAGCCAATCCTGAAGATACCTAATAAAGTAGGGTCAGATGAAAGGGGAGGAGGTCCTCCCCTATCAGTAGACTTGGAAAGGGGCAGGGAGGGTGGGGTTGGGAGGGAATGAGAGAGCAGGATAAGCAGAGATACAAAGTTAATAAACTGTAATTAACATTTTAAAATATTAAAGAAAACCTACTGAACCAAAAAAAAAATCTGAAGATGGCCAATATTGTTTTACTCTCCAAAGTAAATATACAATCATTAAATCAATGTATATGATTCTCAAGGGCTTAGTTTTTTATAATATCGTAGTCTTACCCACTTAAAGTGTATGTCCACCTGCCTTTTGGCATCTTACAGCTTTCACAGCATTCCATATGAAGTTACAAAGAGTATTCACCAACATGAGGTGGTGCATCTTCTATCAATGCATGAAAAACGAAACCCAGCAGCCTGAAGAATTTCAAGTTTGAGCTCTTCTATCTATGTCACTTTGATCGTAGACTGCCTGAGGGCTTCTTATAAATTGATATATCTAGAGTCTCTGACTTCTATCACTTTCTTCACTTCTGTTGCTTTTCAGGTGACATTTCAAATACTGTCAACACAGAGATCACAAACTCTGGTTGTATTATATAGCATATCAAAGATAAAATAATTAATTAAAAGTATTGGATGTATAGATTATTTTATACATAAAAACACATATGTTCATTTTCTTTATGCACATGAATTTACAGGTCTGTTAAAATATAGCTAATACTTGTTTCATGGGAATGTGTTTTACTTATCTTTAGCCTTAATATTTTTCCTTAATATTTAGCCTTAATATTTTAAATTCTCTATTACTTAAAACATGTAAGTAAGTACAAGTTTTTTTTAATTACTTTTTAAAAGTAATCTTACTATTACAAAATATTGGGTTGAATTTAACTTGTGATTTATTTGATATTTTTCAAACTGTGCATATTCTTACGTTTGCTAGAGTCATCACATTTTATTAACTCACTTATTTGTGTGGATTTTTTTCATGACAAATAGAGAAAAAAATGAATGCATCAAAAATCATAAAATCAGGCAGAAATGCAGATATCATCTTCCAGTACAGCAGGAACAGTTACTCTACACCGTTGTTTATTCCCTATCTATACTCCTACCATTTTACAGCACCTCAAAGATATTTCTGAAACTATCAGAGTTAAATCCACCATCCCTTTGTGTTTTATTTTGAAAATCTATTTCGCTCTTTTATTTTTCATATTAATTACATTTTTCCATCATTCTAATACTTTAGTGAGTGTTTTGATGTGGAAAATATGGAGTATTTTGATTAAAGTGAATATCTGAAATATATAGGCAAATACAAACATGTGTTTCTATCTTTCTGAATAATGTTTCTACTATGTTTCATTATTTATTCAATATTTATTTTTCTTGTAAAATATTAATGTATGTTGCCATTTATTTTGCATTCTGTAGATTTTTTTAAATTAAAAATGTCATGCTCTCTGATTAGACACGAGATTTGGTCTACAGGGAAAAATGTCGTGCCTGCTCTACTTAAACAGTCACAAGCTCATGACTGGGATGATCATCGACTGTGTGGGTGGGTACTGTCTGTCTCAAACGCCAAACTTTTAAGTACATAGAAAATGAAACTTTTAAATTTGTTTTCTCCCAAACTGTGTGTTCTTTCTCAAATTGCTAGAGTCTTGTTAACTCATGAAAATTATTACAGTTTGATAGCTTCATAAAGATTTCCTCTTGTGCTCTCTCTCAGAATATGTTGATGAAACAACCTGCTGGCCAGAGCTATACTTCCAATACAAATTCCACTCTGAACTCCAGATTTATATAATTTTAGAGGGATGCATATTATGATATCACACAGTGTCATGAGCTCAAAAGCTTAAAACACTAAGAAAAATGGGTCATCTACACTGCATACATTATGTTGTACTTTTTTAAAAGAGTGAATCCTTATGTTTTTGGTTACTTCCCTGAAATTCAAACATATTTTAAATGCCTTCTGAAGTATTTATTATAAAAACTTAGGAGTAGGACTTATCCTATATCTGGTTGCAAATATAGTTGGAACCAGAACCATAAAAAAACATTGTAATATAAATTAATAAAAATTTCCAAAATTTGGTATCAGAAGAATCTTTATGGAAAAGATACTCATTACATCACAATAAGACAAAACATAAAATCTTTACTTATACAACTAACATTTATTTAACACAAAAACATGAAAAGAAGTGATGTTTTAACAATTCTGAAACAATGAATGAATAAGTATTTGCAAAAATCATGCTAATTTTATGAGTTGCTACTTACAATGTCAAAAGTTCTTACACTATTGCTGAAAACACCGCACACCTGAGAAATAAAGCTTTTACTAAACTGGAGGCTTCATATCTGCTGGTTTGTTTTCATACTGCTAGGAAATTCTATGTGTGCTACCATGAGAGAAAACTACCTGGCAGTCTGACCCACTGTGAACCATCTCAGAAAAAATAAAGAGCCTGACAAGATATGCTGCTGTTGAAATAGTGGCACAAATGTTACAGAGGTAAACAGACTCTTCTTAATTAAATTTAAAGCCAGCTCCACAAGAAGTAACAATACCTTGTAGTATTAAATGAGCTAAATCCTGCTGATGACTTGGTCATAGTCTCTAGGGAGAAACTTGTAGTATTATTCTGCTGAATGAAGACACTAATAAACTATGCTCTATGGTATTAATTTTGTACCTATAGATTAGCACACCTTCCAACCCTTATCAGAGAAGCTTTCTTTTGCATTAGATGGTAATTAAAACAGAAGTGCACAATTGGTCAGCATGCAAACACCATGGGAGTATGAAAGGCTCATATCAATTTGAGCCTACATATATATATATATATATACACACATATATATACATATATATATTGTATGTGTGTGTTTGTGTGTATATGTGTGTATGTATGAACCATCAATATCATTTATGGCTAAAGTGGATGTCATTGCTTAAGATGGGATTGAAAATGACAAGAGACAGAGAAGGTGGGTGGGAAAACTTGGCTTCCTAGACAAATAGTGAACGTAAGTACATAAAGTCACAGTGCCTGGGACTGTACACACAAATGCTGTACAAGAACAAATTATAAAATATCCTAGCCTTGTTGGAGGTGGGACTAAAGAAGTCTCATTACAATCTAAGGAGCTACAGGCAATTAATGGCTTCTAGGAAAAGAAAGTCAAAAATTTCTGGGCTAAAAGTTATGAGAGGCTTTCATAAGTCCAACACATTAAACTACATTGAAGTGCATACTAAATAAATTCAAGTAGATTCAAGTTCAGCACTAGATAAATTCAGTGTCTACTAAATGAAAAGGAGGAAAAGAGATTCGAAGTAAATTAACTTTGAAGTATAACGTGGAGGTGGGTGTAGAGGAAGACCTAAAGGGAAAGGAAAGAATGTAGGATTTATCCAAGCATATCATATGAATATGTGAATATGAAAAGAATTATATCTAAAAGAATTCCTAATTATATGGGGAAAATACATGTTGTTCCACCAGTGAATAGAAGAATCAGCAACAATGAGTGAAAAAAATACATGTTAATTAGTTATAACTAGTATATGATGGGACAAAATACTTGAATGAAAGTAAGGACATTTTCCCTAAACAAAGTTAATTTGTGTGTGTGTGTTCTTAGGTTTTTTTATTTACATTTTTATTTTATATTAATCGCAGGTTATGTGCTTTGTATCCCAGCAGTAGCCACGTCCTGCATTCCCTCCCTATCCCTACCATCCCTCCCTCATCTCCTCCCTGCCCCTTTCCAAGTTTGCTGATAGGGGAGGACCTCCTCCCCTTCCTTCTAACTCTAGCTTATTAGGTCTCTTCAGGACTGGCTGCCATATCCTCTTCTGTGGCCTAGCAAGGCTGCTTCTCCCTCTGGGGTGAGGGGGTCGAAGAGCCAGCCATTGTGTTCATGTCCAAAATAGTCCCTGTTCCCCTTACTAGGGTACCCAATTGGATATTGAGATACCATTTGCTAAATTTATAGATTCAGGAAATTCTGTTCTCCTAGAGTATCAAGGAATGCAAAAAAATCACACATTGTATAATCAAATTGCCAGAAAACAAATGACCAAGTCAAAATCTTCAGATTAGCCTGTATTACTACAAGTGGAGGTAAACTCACCCTGTAAGTTTGAGGGACTTAAGGGGGGAACCTGCTGGACCAGAGAAGCATAGATTGCTCCCAGCTGACCTTCCTACACAGCTTATGACCCAGAGGAAAAAGCCAAAAAGAATGAAGCTTGCTAGCTCAGCTTCAGCCCAGGAGGAAAATGCCAAACCTAAACACAAAGAGCTCCATTTTGTTGTTGTTGTTTTGTTTGTTTGTTTTTGTTTTTCCCCATTCTGTCTTAAATATGCTTCTCTCAAAGTCCCTCCTTAATACATTTTTCATGACTTATTTTTTTCTTGATTGATTTATTACAATTTATTGATTTTTTTTATCCGAGTTGTAGCCCCATCAATTTCCTGCCAGTCCCATCCACCATCCCTCTTCTCTCCCTATGTTCTTTCCCTTGTCTACTGATAAGGGAGGTCCTCCTCCCATTCTATCTGACCCTAGCCTATCAAGTCTCATCAGCGCTGGCTGCATAATCTTCCTTTGTGGCGTGGATGGGCTACACCCCCTTAGGGGGAGCTGACTAAAGAACAGGCCACTGAGATAATGTCAGCTTATACCTCCTTACTAGGTAATAAACTTAGAAATTGAGGAGGTCTAGGTCTTATCCATGCATGGTCCTTGTTTGAAATATTGATCTCAAGGGGGTTCCAAGATGGCTGCCATGAGAGGACACTCTGTCTGAGGAATAGGACAACAGTAACAATGCAGCAACCTAAATGCTGGGACCTAAAACACCAGCATTTGTGATTGCCAGGTGAGCGGAATTACTACGGTGAGGAAATCAAGTGGGAAAATCGTAGGGACATCAAGTTATTCCCTAGAAAAACTCCTGGTGACCAGCAGCACACAGCCCTGATCTGAAGGAGCAGTCACCCTGGGCGCCAACAGTCACCATACCAGTCTGGGTCACACAGTCTCCGGGCCAGACTGAAAAGATCCCTGGTACCGTTTCCGACTGGCCTGCATCCTGAGGGCACACACCACTCGGCTCCTCAGGCAACCACACCAGACCCTGTGTGTCCACAGGCCAGACTGAGAAGGCCCCACATACCATTTCAGACCTGTCTGCATATGGCGGACACGCACTACTCGGCTCCGCCTGCAATCACCTTGGTCCTTGTGTGTGTCCATGGGCCAGTCAGAGAAGGCCCCAGAATGCATTCTCCAGACACGGCTGCATTTGGCGGCCAAACTCCCCATGGAGGCACTAGCCGCCACCCTGGACCAGGACACACAGTATCAGGTCCAGACTGAGGTGCCCCCAAATACCATCTCAGACCGTGGTGCACAGACCCTGGCCCAGAAGTAGGCACAAGTCTCCAGTCCAGAGGAGAGCCCTTAGCAGCAAGCCCAGGTCTGTGTGTGGAACCTCCAGACCAGAGCAACGCCCTGAGCTGCCACCTCAAACTGGGACACTCAACCTCTGGCACAGAGTGAGGAGACAAGCCTCCAGACCAGAGGGGTGACAAGCCTGCAGTGCTCACAGCTTCTAACACAAAGCACGAAGCCAGGCACACAGATCCCACAACAGAGTTCAACTGAGACACAACACACACTATCAAACCACTGGAACTCCCTGATCTTCTTGAAGAATACTCCTGACACAAGACATTGACAGTTCCAGTCTGAAGTTCAGCCTTAAAGCACAAACAGCTCCTTGATTATATATAAACAAATGGCCAAAGGTAGACATAAGAACTCATCCAACAAAAATCAGGACACCATGGCCCCACCAGAAACACCCAAAAGCAATGGAGATTTTAATTCAGCAGAGATACAGGAAAATTCTGTTAACGCTATGATTATGCAGATATTAGAGGAACAAAAAGAGGGACAAAGAGAGGAAATGAACAAGGCCCTCAAAGAAATTCAGAAGAATATAACTGCCTACATAGAGGAACAATTAAAGATATACAGAGAATAAACGAACAAAAAAATGGGAACCACAGTCAATCAGATGAAGGAAATGATACAAAACATGAAAACAGAATTAGAATTTATAAAAAAGACACAAACGGAGAAGAACCTGGAACTGGAGAACTTAGAGAAAAGATCAGGAACCACAAAGGTAAGCATCACCAATAGAATAAAAGAGATGGAAGAGAGAATCTCGGGAGCTGAAGACATGCTGGCTGAAATGGATTCCTCACTCAAGGAAAAAATAAAATCCGAAAAGTCCCAGACACAAAACATCCAAGAAATCAAGGAGGCCATGAAAAGGCGAAACTGAAGAATAATTGGAATAGATGAAAAAGAAGACTCTAAGCTCCAAGGACTGGAAAATATTTTTAAGAAAATCATAGAAGAAAATATTCCCAACTTAAGAAAGGAATTGTCCATAAACATACAAGAAGCCTACAGAACACCAAATACAGTAGACCAGAAAAGAAATACCTCTCGTCATATCATAGTCAAAACACAAAACCTACAAAACAAAGAAAAAATATTAAAGGCAGCAAGGGAAAAGGGTCAAGCAACAATGAAGCAACAGAATCACACCAGACTTCTTATCAGAAACTAAGAAAGCCTGAAGGGCCTGAGCAGAAGTCATGCAGTCTTTCAGGAAACACAGATGCCAACCAAGACTACAATACCCAGCAAGCTTTCAATCAACATAGATGGAGAAAACAAAATTTTCCATGACAAAACAAAATTCATGCAATACCTACACAGCATCCCAGCCCTACAGAAGGTACTAGAAGGAAAACTTCAGTCCAATGAAACAACTACATCAAAGAAAATATAGGATACAGATAATTTCCCAACTACAACAACAACTAAAAAGCAATGAATCACAGTAATACCACCAACTCCTCAATAAAAGGAAATAACACTGATTGGTGACTATTATCTATCAACATCAATTGACTCAACTCTCAAATAAAAAGACAGAGACTAACAGTATGGTTGCAGAAACAGGATCCAACATTCTGTTGCATCCAAGAAACACACCTATGCAACAAAGATAAAAACTACCTCAGAGTAAAGGGCTGAAAAAATATTTTCCAAGCAAATGGAGCCAGAAAAAAAGCTGGGGAAGCAATCCTAGTATCTAATAAGACAGACTTTCAACCAAAGTTAATCAAGAAGGATGAGAAGGGGCACTCCCTTCTCACAAAGGAAAATTCCAACAGGAGGACATCACAATTTTGAACATTTATGCCCCAAATACAAGACCACCCACATATGTAAATCAAACATTATTAAAACTGAAATCACACGTTGATCCCAACACCCTAATAGTGGAGACTTCAACACTCCACTCTCACCAAGAAACAGATCATCCAGTCAGAAGCAAAACAGAGAATCAAGGGCACTCACAGACACACTAAATCAAATGGACCTAATAGATGTCTACACAACTTTTCACCCCAGATCAAAAGAGTATACCTACTTTTCAGCACCTCTTGGAACCTTCTCTAAAACAGACCATATAGTTGGTCACAAAGCAAGCCTCAGCAGATACAGGAAGATCGAAATAATCCCTTGTATCCTATCTGACCATCATGGTCTAAAGCTGCACCTCAACAACAATGGAAATAACAAAAGGCCTGCACATACATGGAAACTGAACAACTTGCTACTAAAGGACAGCTTGGTTAGGGAAGAAATTAAGAAGGAAATTAAAGACTTCCTAGAATGCAATGAAAATGAAAGCACAACATACCCAAACTTATGGGACACAATGAAGGCAGTGCTAAGAGGAAAGTTCATAGCACTAAGTGCCTTGAAGAAGAAATTTAAAACATCTCATACAAGCAACTTAATGGCCCAATTGAAAGCCCTAGAAAAAAAAGAAGCAGATACACCCAAGAGGAGCAGACGGCTGGAAATAATAAACTCAGGGCTGAAATCAATAAATTAGAAACAAATAAAACTATTCAAAGAATCAATGAAACCTAGAGCTGGTTCTTTGAGAAAATCAACAAGATAGACAAGCCCCTAGCCAAACTAACAAAAAGGCAGAGAGAAACTGTCCAAATCAGCAAAATCAGAAATGAAAAGGAGGACATAACTAAAGACACTGAGGAAATCCAAACAATCAATAGATCTACTTCAAAAACTTATATGCCACAAATTTTGAAAATCTAAATGAAATGGATAGTTTTCTTGAGAGATTCCACCTACCTAAATTAAGCCAAGATCTGATAGGAAGATTGAATAGACGTATATCCCCCAAGCAAATAAATGAAGTCAAGAGCCTCCCTACCAAAAAAAAGCCCTGGGCCAGATGATTTTAGCTCAGAATTCTATCAGACCTTCGAAGAAGTCCTAACACTAATTCTCTATAAAGTGTTCCACAAAATAGAAATAGAAGGAAAATTACCGAACTCTATGAAGCAACAGTCACCTTGATACCTAAAGCTCACAAAGATCCAACAAAAAAAGAGAACTTCAGACCTATCTCTCTTATGAACATTGATTCAAAAATACTCAATAAAATACTTGCAAACCGAATCCAAGAACACATAAAAGATATCATCTACCATGACCAAATAGGCTTTATCCCAGGCATTCAAGGGTGGTTTAATATACGCAAGTCCATCAATGTGATCCACCATATAAACAAACTGAAGGAGAAAAACCACATAATCACCTCCCTAGATGCCGAAAAAGCATTTGACAAAATCCAACACCCATTCATGTTTAAAGTCTTGGAGAGACTAGGGATACAAGGTACGTACCTAAACATAGTAAAGGCAATATACAGCAAGCCTATAGCTAACATCAAACTCAATGGAGCGAAACTTAAATCAATCCCACTGTAATCAGGGCCTAGGAAAGGCTTCCCATTTTCTCCATATCTCTTCAACATAGTACTTGAAGTCCTAGCTAGAGCAATAAGACAACTAAAGTAGATCAAGGGGATACAATTTGGAAAGGAAAAAGTCAAAGTATCACTAATTGCAGATGATATGATAACACACATGAGTGACCCCAAAAATTCAACCAGAGAACTCCTTCAACTGATAAACACCTTCAGCAAAGTGGCTGGATACAAAATCAACTCAAAAAAAAAAAATCAGACACCCCCTGTACACCAAAGACGAAAGGGCCAAGAAAGAAATTAGGAAAAAAACACCCTTTACAA
>JAQQSO010002571.1:0-14259 GCA_028658305.1 Pachyuromys duprasi | reverse complement strand
TGATTTTTGACAAAGAAGCCAAAACCATTCAATGGAAAAAAGACAGCATCTTCAACAAATGGTGCTGGTCCAACTGGATATCTGTATGCAGAAAAATGAAAATAGATCCATATTTATCACCGTGCACAAAGCTAAAGTCCAAGTGGATCAAAGACCTCAACATAAAACCAGACACACTAAACCTTCTAGAAGAAAAAGTAGGAATTTTATTTCTTTAATAAAAACTGAAAAAAGTTGACATAAGAGTGCGATTCATATTTATAGCATTGAAGTCTTTGTACGTACTTATAAGTATTTTGCCAGTGTTTTTGTATGTGTGGGGGTCAGATGCACAGTGACATGAACTTCTGTGTCATTGTTTCAAACTAATCATGATATCCCTCATAAATATTTTCCTATCATTTTGAGATTTGGAATTCTTGTTGAAACATACATACAGACACACACACCCATATATAATCACCTGTTTCAGGTTATGACTAATTAATCTATGTGAATCTTAGAGAAGTGTAACAAACTATTTACTCTTATTAATATTTTCCAGCTTACCCTCTAATTCATAGTATTTTGTTAATAACTTCAGTATACCAATTAGTAAACTAATGAAAAATGTCAATCAACTCATCTCTAGAGTTGTCAGAAAAGAGCATTCTTCTGGTTGATGAAGACTTCTGCAAAACAAAACAAAACAAAAACAAAACAAAACACAAACAACACAAACAAAAAAGCCCACCACCACCACCAATAACAACCAAAAAAAATCCTAGTTAAAAATACAATCCTCTGTTTTACACAGCAAAGATGAATATTCAAAGGCCAGGGGAGAAAAAAAAGCAAAACAAAACATGGGTGCACATCTTACCGAAATGCTTGTTGAATGACGAGTGAGCCACTGGGCAAAGTTATGATTCTATGCTCTATGACCTCTTGGGATTTGATTCATTCCCCAAGGCTTAGAGTATCTTATATTCCCAGAGAAAGAAAGAAAAAATTGAATGTCTTTGCCTAAGGTCTGATGCAATTGCCTATACTCTCTGAACCTCAAATGTTCCAATGGCCCCAGAATACATTAGTCAAAGGTTTTCTTCTGCCAAACACATCTTCAGGTGTTTTGTGCATCATTGTGTTAGGCAAAGAGCTGCCTTCTGATGGGAATAGAGTATACTAGACTAAGAAAATAGCTTTAATTTTTTTTCCATTGTCATAGTTCAAGCTCTGTCACTTCATAATTTTCCCAGTTCATAGGCTTACTTTCAGCCTACTGCTTTTCAGAGTGAAATCAGTCAAGTGATTTTTTCAAAATTAATTCTCTATTATTATAAAGTGTTTATTGGATTCTTCAAAGCACTGTGTAGATGCTTTCACACTAAAGCTATAATTAAGCCTGTCTATATTCTTTATTATTACTTGACATTTTGACTGTATTTAATATTTAATTATTTGCATTGTTATATATTTATTACTTCTTCCTTTGTTAATGGTTTGGTTTTGATTTTAGAGATTGCAAATTTCTACACTCTAGTAATTTTCAATATTTTATTTTGTTACTGTTGTCAAACCACATTTATTGTCTTTCACTACCATATGAAAGTATTACATTTCATCTTTAAAGGGTCACAGTTCTATGTCATGAATTTATGTTGTTTAAAAAAGAATAGCTTAAAATAATTTTACCATTTATTTCTTAAAAGCTAAATCCCTTCTATAGCTTTTTATCACATTTCCTCATCTCTACCAGTATAATTTTTAACAAATCAAAGGCCAGCCTCTGTAAGAAATGGCAAGGGAAGAAGAACATGAATGAAACACATAACTCATATAAAGCTTGTATCTAAATCACACAAATTATTAAGGGACTGTCTAAGAGCCTTATTTTGTTCATTAGTTCAAATGAATAATATAAACTACAAGCCTCATATTTTATAAATAATAAGCTTGCTTCTATTCCTTTTTAATTTTACTGTCTTGGTATTTTACATATGGGCGTACAGAAGAAGACAGAATGTGTTTTTAGTAAAAGAAAATGAAATATTAGGCTACATTTGTTTGCAATTGGCCTGCTCTTTTCAGAAAGGGGATGGTGAAATGTTCTTATATGAGGTGGGACTTGCTTTGGGAAACTTGCAGAAGAATCAATGGAGCCCAGGTGAAGTGGAAGTGTCTGGGTTAAAGACTCAGTTTTCTCATGCGATGTTTTGCTGGAGGCTGTCTTGTGAGAGGGCAAGTGATGTTTTACTGTGAGTTCTCTAATGTGAGAGGCATGACTTTGTCCAGCTGAGAACATCTGTGGATGGACTCGGAGGAAAGAAGATATATAGAAGCCCATGAACTGTGAGAGATTGCTTTTTGGATAAACATTGCTGTGCTAATCTTCTTGCTTCATGCTTCAGCACTTGACTTCACAGAGAAAAAAAAAATGTTTCAGAGAATTTCTTGGGCCAATTCAACTTAGTCTTGTGGCTTTCACTGACTTTTCCCAATCTTCTGAACCATGTTGATTCGTGTTGTTGCTTGGTGTTGGCATATGGACTGGACTACTGGTATCCTGATGACTGAGTTTGGTAATTCCTGAATCTACCCTAATCAGAAGTAGATAAAGGAGGTCTACAATCCTTTTACCTACTAATCTCCTACATAAAGTCAGAGGAGGTGTAGAAGGGAGGTGAAGGAGTTAAAGAACCGTCAATGAAGTAGGTTTGTTGAAAAATCTAAGCCTACATCCAGGAATATAGATATGGTCTCAAAAAAAAAAAAGCAGAAATATAAAGCCTAGAAGTTTCTTGAATGAGTAAGAAACCGCCATAGAAGATCTGTTCAATATCTAACACCAGCAGTGCCTGTAATGCCATCTTCCTTTTATGGTAGAGATGGCATCAGCTAAGACCCATCATCCACAAGCAGAAAAGGCCTCCAGAGGAATCCAGTACAATAAATGCTCTGGGGTGTACAGTCCTGACTCTAAGAGAATCAATTTTGCCATAGATGACTGGAAGTCAGCTGAGCAAGATCAGCCTGCAGTGGATAGAGGACACAGTACACACTCACCAAAACAGGTCAGGTCTTTTGAGGTGTTTTCTTTCTTTTTTTTCTGAATGGTTGTTTGAGGGGAATTTTAGAATAATTATGCTGATTTAACTTCAAATGCCAATATTCAAGAAAAATAGTTTGCTTTGCCCTTGTAACAAGTTTGCTAATAGAAAGGGCAGGAAGAGGATATGGGCAGAAATATTTTGAGTTTTCTTTTTATGGGAGTTTGGGCAGGAAAAAAGAGGAGAATACATTACTTCAAATATGGTTACTAGATTTTTTCCCAGGAATTCAGCTAAAACAGGAAGTACTTATCACTTTTGAAAACACATACTGTCATACTAAGAAGCACTCTATGATGAGCACAATAGAGCTTATTAAAAATGATTTTGACCCCTACTAGACTCTCACTTCAAATCCTGATGAATCAATGGTATTCTACTGCAGAAAAAACATTGCTGAATATGATTATATCTTCCCTCTTGAGGAGACTCAATGTCACACTTAATTAATATTAATTATCAGGAACCAAAAGGCAGCTCTATATTAAATCTCATCAAGTAAATTTGTACTGAAGAGCTGCTATATAATTCTTATTATGCTGCATGAAAAAATATTGAAAGATGAAAAAAAAAAGAAGTAGGTCTTTCTATAGCCCTGTTTTTCTTTGAGGACAGGATAGAAACACAAGTCACTGATGCCAAGATTTATAAAACAGCTATATCCACAGTGTAAGGACAAATATGTAGATCCATAAAGGTGAGAAAAAGACATGAAAGAATTGTTTGCATAGAATGGGTATTGGATCACTTGCCCCTGGCAATGCAGCCTTGCCAGGCCACAGAGGAAGAGGATCCAGGTAGTCTTGATGAGACTTTATAAGCTAGGGGAAGATACCAGGGGACTAGATCTCCCCCTTTCAGTGGACTAGGAGAAGGTGATGGGGGAAGAGGGAGGAAAGGTGAAAATAGGAAGTGAGGGAGGAGGCTATAATGAGGATATTCAATGAATAAAGTAAAAAATAAAAATGCACAAGAAAATACAAAAAGATTGATAAGCTTCTGTAAGGCAAAGAACACTGTCAATAGAGTGAAAAGACAGTCTACAGATTGGGAAAAGATCTTCACCAGTTCTATACCCAACAAAGAGCTAATAACCAAATGTTTTGGTTTGTGATGTTTATCACAGCCATGGAAAGCCAATTAGAAAACAGTCTCTGGTGAGAAAATTGAGTGAACAATCACTGGGATGTTATGTTTATTCTTTGAGAATTTGATGAGGTGATTCATCAAGTAGGACATAAATGCTGTGTTTTATATAGGCAAAGGAAAGCGGGGAGAAGAGGAGATAGATCAATTGGAACCACTCAACAAATTTGACATCTCATAAAATTTCATTCTACTAAAATCAATCATCAAATTGTCTTCTGAGGAAATAATATTGTTAAACAAAAGAAAGTAATAGTCAATGAGTCAACATGTATGCTTTATTTAACGGTTAAAATAAAGATTTAAGATTCACATATTATTATATTATTATGTTATGAGATAGCCCTCCCGGATCAAGCTATTATCTCTTTTACCAGTACTCTAGTACTCTAAACTCAAACTCAGGATTGGACATCTTGGGAGAAGACTTAGTTAATTTTTTTCTGTGCCTTCCGATTAACCTAGTCTAATTTCAAGGCCCATTGAAAATGTTTATGTTTTCTTATTGCATAAACTAATGAATGATGGTTACCTTCTCAAAGAAACCAGGGTTTGGAGTTACTCTTTAATGTTAGAGGAGTGGACTCAATTATGTATTCAAGTCCGATGAATACAAGTTCATAGCAAAAGTCATGCAACTCTCCTGTTTTTGGTGGGGAAAAAAGCCTTATTGTAACTGTGCAGGGCACCAAAGCAGCAGCTCATTCCCCATGTATGTTGAAGATAGTAGAGGAGACAGAATGTTTGATATTATCAAGCATCTGATATGGAAACCAACTAGAATGAGATTCTGCTTATAAGAAGCTGGGAGGAGAGAATGGACATGACAAGCCAAGAGTTGAAGCTTCCATGAGACTTGTTATACAAAGAATGATTGCCTTGGGGACCAAGAGTGTTTGAACACATCCACACTTTTTTAGTTCTCCATGCTATAATAAATCCCACTTCCAAGACACAGACTCACCGTTAGTCTGCTCTTCTGTGAAGCTAACGGCCCAGAGTCCAACAGGTAAGACTGTGTTGAGAAGTTGATAAACAAAATAGAGGTACAAAGTTGGAACCAGACTTGAAAAAAAAATAAGGGTTGGGATCTTAGGATAGTTGCCATCTGTTAAGTCAATTTTCTACTGCTGAACAAACTTCCACTTCTTTCAACATCATGACTGTGTTGAGTTAATTATTCTGTTGCTTAACTCTACATGACTCAATAGAAACTGCAATTTGATCTATAGCACAATCAGCTAATGGTTCTATTTCTCTCTTCTTTTTTCCATTCTACTCTGAGTTTGTTTAAGACAAGTATTTAGTAAAATCTAGGCGAGGGAGTAATGTGGGAGAATAGCAATGTTGGAATAAGAGAAATGGAAATCTTGAAAAAAAATATGTTGTAATTTTAAACACAGAGGATGCTACCCAAAGCACACAACTGTGTCTATGCATTAAAGTTATAATAGATATAGTTTAAACTTCCCACAGAATACTTCCTCTTTTCACTTCCAGATGCCTAGGTTCACAGCGTCATATTATGTTTGGGTGTAGACATTATTATCCCAAACTGCATTTGCCTTGAGGATTCTGACTGTCATTTCATAGGACAGTCTAGCAGGTTCTTTCCTCCTTACCTAAGATAAATCTTGTTAGCAGCTGAGTCCTGTGGTGGCCTTTACTTTGCTCTTCTGCTGCCCCTAGGTCTCTGAATCTAAGGGCACATTACTGTAAGGACCTGATACCACAAGCGATGGTCCCTAAATACATTCAGGAACTAAGTGTGGCAGTAAGGGAGGGCCAGGCTCTTCAGTAGGCTACCTCCTCCCAGTTCCCTTAGACTATTCAAACTACCTGCCTGGAGACATGCAAATGGATACTCCTCCTGCTTTTCCACTGTACTGTGCTGAGATCACTGTCTTATATCTCCCACGTGCCCTTTACTGAATCTTCTCCATTCTGTTTTTTTCTCCATAAGTTCTCATATTTTAAATGCTCATATTACTTAAAGCTAAGCATAATGCAAGGGCATAGGAAGTATTGTAAATTTCATTGTATTTTCATATTTATGTAATTCCTACATTTAATTTCCAAAGTTCACTAATGATGTACTTTGAACACTGTGGGCTGCTCTGATCTCCAGGACTGATACCCTTGGTTCTGGTGTTCCATCCTTTAAGACTCCTCGGGAAGTTTGCTTCAACTCGGGCTTTTTCCATGCTTCCACCCCCTATGAGTGATAGCTCCCAAAGCTTTCCTCTTATACACCATCCATAGGAAACTGATAGTGCTTTTATAGGTTTCTAATTACAAAAATCAAAAATGCCAGCTACATAAACCAATCCAAGTAAAAGTCTGGGGACAGTAGGTGATGAAGAAGAGGTGACCCCATTACTTAGAAACTGCAGTGGAAGCTGTGTTGTTAAAACCAGAGGAAGCTAACTTCCACTTGACAGTTGTCAGTAAAAGATACCTAGTAGAGACAACTTGTTAGAATCTAATAGATAAATGTTAATTAATGTTAATTGTCTTGTTATACAGAGAATCTCCCATACTCAATAAAAATGTCAATTTTTTGTACATTCTCTTTTAATATACCTCAATTTTATATAAATATTTAAACACAACAGAGAAAAAAATTGAGTGTTTTCTTTGGAACTATCTCAAGAGTGGTTCTCAGAAGAGAAAACAACAAAACATGAAACCCTTCCCTTTATTAACTTCATGTACAATATGAACTGACCACAAGCTTACTTGGAACAACAATAATGCATGTATTAGGCAAGGTCAGTGGGTCTAGTGCACAAATGAGGCTCCTTCTGCACAGGCACCTGTAATAATGCTCCCAGTTGTTTCTTGGCTTTCATCATGGTTCACATCTAGAAACCAAAATGGGACATGCTCTGCTACATCCTATTCTGTAGGTGGCAGCCACTAGCTCTCAAAATGCAGTACACCAGAAGCAGGAGAAGACAAGGAACAGGACAGGAGCCTACGACAGAGGGCCTCTGAAAGACTCTACTGATTGAGGTATAGCAGCAGAGGCTCAGAATCTTAGCCAAACTTTGGACAGAGTGCACGGAATTTTATGAAAGAATGAAGAGATAGAAAAACCTGGAGGGAACAGTAGCTCAAAAGGGAGACCAACAGAGGCACAGAACTGGGCCTGGGGGCCCTGCAGATACTGATACCCCAATGAAGAACCACACATGGAGAGGACTTAAAAACCCCTGTTCAAATGGAGTCCATAGACTAGGTCTCCAAGGGGGTTCCCTAGTAAGGGGAGCAGGGACTTTCTCTGGCATGAACTCAATGGCTGGCTCTCTGATCACCTCCCTCTGTGGAGTGCAGCCTTGCCAGGACAAGAGGAAGACAGTGCAGCTAGTCCTGATGAGACCTGATAGGCTAGGGTTAGATAGAAGGGGAGAAGGACCTCCCATATCAGTGAGGGAACAGTATAGGGGGAAAGAGGGAGGAAAGGTGAGATTGGGAGGAGACAAGGGAGGGGGCCACAGCCATATACAAAGTGAACAAATTGTAATAAATAATAAATTTTTAAAAATCAGTGCAAAAAGCATTATAAAATTCATGAAGTAGAGTTTATGTTCATAACTAGCTCTCTTGAGAACTACATAAACTATTCAAATGCACAGGTCAATCTAATTAGAAGTTGCTATATCTGGTTGTGTCTTCATGTGGTGTATCAGCTATAACTACCTCTAATTGTGAAAACAACATAGAAGCTAGGAATCTGGGATGTTATAGTCGTATTACAATGAATGGAGCAATTTCATGGGGAGATGACAGAGAATATATGTGTGCATGTGCTATATCTGGTTGTGACTTCATGTGGTGTATCAGCTGTAACTCTTATCCTGGAGGTGACTTAGAATGTCTAGTGTCTGTACTCACTTCCAATGCAATGAAGCTATGTCACTTATTCAAGGACTGCATAGGAAGGTCATATTCAAACTTGAAAGGGAGATCAGTTTTCTAACATCTGCATTCATTCATGAGGCTCACAGTAGTGACTGGGGGGGGGCATGGGAGGGGGAGAGAAGGAGCATGGGACCAGGAGGAGATGAGGGAGGGGGCTACAGCTGGGATACAAAATGAATAAATTGTATTTAATGTTCGTATAATATTCTTTTGGAATATATACACCTTACCCTTGTTCATTCAAATGCTGATTTCTCTCTTCCACTCTCTGGTTTAAATCTGGACATTCTAAGCATCACCTGTCTCAACTTTGTGTAAACATGCCAAAATAAAACAACCAGCCACAGTATTAAACAATGGAGAGGAAAGAGTAGGCAGGAGAGGGAAGGAGCCAGAGGACAGGAAGAAGTGGGAAGCAGAGGAGGAGAACAGGAGAAAAGCTTGGAGAGAGAGGCTGGAGGAGAGGTCTTGGAATGACATGGAGAAATGAACCGGACCTAAGGTTTCACAAAAAGCAAGTATAATGGGTGAATCTAAATGTTAGGAAGCTATGACAGCTTGAAGGTTTAGGATGGAGTAACTATTACCCAGCGCTGTGTTCTAGGTTAACTAAATAAATTCTAGTCTCTGTGTGATGATTTGGTTATACAGCTACTTAGGAATAACAGCAGCATTACTAAAAGATATATCAATAGTAAAAATTAATGTATGGTAAATTATTAATAATAATAAAATTAAAATTAATAAAATAAATAACTAATGGAAGCAAACTGTATACAGCCACACATATTTTAGAGGTCTGTGTGTGTAGGAGAAGATAAAGAGGAAACACAGGGAAATGAGTAAGATGTTATTAGTGCTAAACTGAGAGTGGTTTGATAATAGTTATGTTAGCATAAAAGCTTAATACGTTTGGTTTCAACAATAAAAATAAAATACCCAAAAATCCTTGAAGTCTAATAATAGATTCTCTTAGATAAATGTTCGATTGAACTAATATTGATGGTACCTCCAAACTGTCATGATGGTATCTACTTACATGATTTTATTTTACATGGGGAAAGTTGACACATCAGATCTAACAGAGGTAAATAAAATTAATCAAAATGCAGTTATCACTAGTGAAGATTAAAAGTCTCTGACCTAAGTCTTTCCAATCTGAATTTCTAGAGTAGCTTCCAAATCAGTCATTTTGTTTGACATTAGAAAACTGATTGCTAATGAATTATCAAGTAACCTAAGATGTCTCATGTCACCACAGAGAAGCAAGAGCAGGGGAGGGTTTGAGCATCAGCAAACTTTCAGACAATACTAAAGGCTCTTAGTTTAACATTTTGCCAGTGAGCTCTATAAAACAGCAAGATATGGTCAATATTCTCAAGACTATTACATAAGTATTCTCTTTTTTGGCTTTGTTCTTGGTTTTATTTCTCCAGGCAGACCTGTTCTTAAGTGATGCATGTGGCTACAGGGTGTTCTCTTCAAAGTCCATTAATTATTAGATGATAATTGAATTTGAGAAATAGCTATAAACAGCATTTGCTTTTTAGCTCTGTGGAAAATATGTGATGGCTATAGGAGGATGTATAACAATTTGAGGTTAATTTTGAATATCACAATAGTAATTACTTGTGTATCTCTTTACACATATGAGAGAATACGACTGTTCTTCCTGAAGAATTCAGTCCACTGCTGTCACAAAGTGCCAACACTCAAGTGCTCTCCGTGACCCCTTCATGACTTCAAAATCCTTATTTCCTAGGTGACTCTTATACTACCAAGCTTGAGTTCCAGCATGCAGAACAAACTTGGTCACATCTGGAACAGCTACTTTGTGCTAGCTCTGAGGAAGCACTTCCCAATACACTTCACCTCAGTGATTCTGCTCTTTTCTGAATCACAGATGCTATTCCAGTATCAATTATACCAGTAAAGAGAATATTTTACTTCAATGGTTTTTGAATTTTAGGTATAATATAATTTCAACAATTATTCCTTCCCTTTCCTCCCTATAAACCCTTCCTTGCTCTATTTCATATTTTGGCCTCTATTTATTATTTTTATTGCACAAATATATGCACATACATACATATTCCTAAACATAACCTGCTCAGTCTATATAATGTTATTTGTATGGACATGGTCAGGGCTGTCTATTTTGGTATTACATAGCCAATTGGTTTGTGCTCTCCTGGGAAGGCTATTTCTCATTCTCTCAACATTCCTTGGTTGCTTGTGATTATTTGTAAAGGGTTAAGGCAATGCTGTTTGTTTGTTTCTTTCTTTCTTTATCCACATTGGCATGCCTATTGGCCCTGTCCTTGCTTAGCTCATGTTTAGTCAGTCAAGGTGGTATAACTTTAGGGGTGTAGCTTTTGACATTACGAGGTGTCTTAGTATTGTGTGTCTGTGAAAAGACACCATAACCAAGGCTTACAGAAACAAGTACTTGAAGGGGTTTCACAGGGTGGGTAGCATGGTGGCACCCAGGGAAGCTTGGTGCTGGAGAAGTAGCTGAGAGCTTAACATTCTGATCTAGCAAGCAGAGAAAAAAGACACTAAGCCCCCCATGGTCCTTTGAATCCTGGAAGCCTACCCTCAGGGACACCTCCTCTTACTATGCCCTACCTACTCTAACAATGCTGCAACCCACAATTCTTCCAAACAGTTCTCCAACTGGGGACTAAATTGCAATCATATGAGCTTATGAGAAGAATTCTCATTCAGGCCACCACGTTCCACACCCTGCCTGCCATAGGTTTGTAGACATAGCAGCTTGCAAAATGCATTCAATCCAACTTCAAAAGATCTCATAGATTTTGATGATCTCAATACTGCTTAAAAGATCAAATTCCAGGGGGTCTAGGTCCTCTCTATGTATGGTCTTTAGCTCATAGACAGCTCAGTCTCCACATGGATTATCTAGTAAGAAGAGAAGACACAGTCTGACATGAACTCGGTTGCCTGCTCCTTGATCATTTCTCCCTGGTTGAGTGACCTAGCTAGCCCACAGAGGAAGAGGATCCAGGCAGTCCTTATGGGACCTGATAGGCTATGTTCAGACAGTAGGGAGAAGGACTTCCTCTATCAGTGGACCAGGGAAAGGAATAGGAGAGGAAGAAGGAGGAAGGGTAGGACTGGCAGGAGATGAGGGAGGGGACTATACCTGGGACACAAAATGAATGCACTGTAAGTAATAATAACAATAGAACAATGTCCAAATTCTTTTCTGAGACTCTAGCTAATCTCTTAACTGTAACACCTGTAAAATCAAAACCAAAAAGCAGATTACATATTTCCCTTTCCTACTATCTTAATCTAAATCCCTTCAATTTGTTTCCTGCAAAATTTCAAGAGGAGGGTAAAAAGCCAAC
Organism: Pachyuromys duprasi; assembly: GCA_028658305.1. Lineage (NCBI taxonomy): Eukaryota > Metazoa > Chordata > Mammalia > Rodentia > Muridae > Pachyuromys > Pachyuromys duprasi. Next base: position 2,726 of record JAQQSO010002571.1, on the reverse strand, counting down.
TACCCAAACTATAAGAATGCTTTTTGGCCAGATAATAATAATCTTTCTTTCTTAAACCTCTTGAGCTTGGCCCTAACAGTCCACATTACCCTCAGTTCTGCTGTCTTCCATGTTCCTACTAGGAAAGCCCATTTAAAGTGTCCAACCATTTAATCTAGTCCAAATTCCCTAAATCTATCATATTCCTCCAAACAACAGCCTGGTCAGTCCTGTCAGAAAACTATTTCACTCCTTAGTACCAACTTTTGTGTTAGTTATTATTCTATTGCTGTGAAGAGACAATATGAACAAGACAAGTAATAGTAATAATAATAATAATAATAATAATAAAGAATATATTGTAAGGTTTGCTTGTAGTTTCAGAGGGTGGGGATCATGCCGGTATGCAGGCAGGCATGGTCCTAGAGAAATAGCTGATGACTTTGTACTCTGATCTTTAGGTCGCCTATGGAGGTACTTATTGGTCCTGTCATTGTCTTCAGAAACTTCAAAGTCCACTCCCAGAGACACACCTTCTCAAACAAGAGCACACCTCCTAAACCTTCCAGTATACGAAGTTAGGAGTAAGATGAACAAATAGGAGCCCATGTTGGTGTCATCTTCAATCAAACCAAACTAGAAACACAATCTCACAGCAAACTCCTTCTGGCTCTTACAATCTTTTTTTCTCTGCAATGTTACCCCCACTTTAGGTACAGAACGATTTTGTAGATTATGAAATCTTTTAAAATGTATTTAATATTTTTATTTTTTAACAATTTGTATTATTTTATATTAATCACAGGTTGTTTATGTTGTATTCCAGCCAGAGCCCTCTCCCTCATTCCCTCCCTCCCTCATCTCCTCTCTGACCCTTTCCAAGCTCACTGCTAGAGGAGGAACTCCTCCCCTTCCATCTGACCCTAGCTTATCAAGTATCTTCAGGACTGGCTGCAATGTCCTCCTCAGTGGTCTGGCAAGGCTGCTCCTCCCTTGGGGGCGGGGGGGGGGAGGTCAAAGAGCCAGCCATTGAGTTAATGTCAGAAATAGTCCTTTTTCTTCGTACTAGGGAACCCACTTGGCTACTGAGCTACCATGGGCTACGTTGGAGCAGGTATTCTACATTATATCCAGACATGGCATTTGGTTGGAGAAACAGTCTCATAAAAGACCCCTGTGCCCAGATATATTTGGTCCTTGTGGAGTTCCTGTCCTCTCCAGGTCTTACTAACTCCCCCTTCTTTCATATGACTCTTTGCACTCTGCCGAAGGTTTGGTTATGAGTCTTAGCATCTGCTTTGATACATTGCTAGGTAGAATCTTTCAGAGGCCTTTTGCAGTAGGTTCCTGTCCTGTTTCTTGTTTTCTCCTACTTCCAATTTCCATCCCATTTGTCTTTCTAAGTGAGGATTGAGAATTTTACCCAGGGTCCTCTTTCTTGTTTATCTTCTTTTGGTGTACAGATTTTAGCATGTTTATCCTACCCTATAGGTTTAGTACCCACTTATAAGTGAGTATATACCCTGTGTGTCTTTCTGCTGCTGGGATACCTCACTCAGGATGATCTTTTCTAGATCCCACCATTTGCCTGCAAATTTCATGATTTCCTTGTTTTTAATTGCGGAGTAGTATTCCATTGTGTAAAAGAGCCACAATTTCTGTTATCAGTGGACTTGGAAAGGGGCAGTGAGGAGATGAGGGAGGGATGGGGGGATAGGAAGGGAATGCGGGAGGGGGCTACGGCTGGGATACAAAGTACATAACCTGTGATTAATATGAAATAAAATAAAAATGTTAAAAAAAATAGTCCAATAAGAACCACAATTTCTGTATCCATTCTTCCGTTGATGGACATATGGGTTGTTTCCAGGTTCTGGCTATTAAGAATAAAGCTGCTACAAACATGGTTGAGTGAAATGAAATTATACCACTTTCCCCCTTGTCTTTCCTCCCTCTAGCCCCTCCTATTTACTTCCCCTTGAACCACTCAGATTATTTATTTGATAAAACACTTTATAGCTAATTATTTTAGTCACACATTCAACTCCAATGCATAGATAATATTTATATATTCTCTTTAAATTTTATTTGCTTTTCCTCAATAATAAGATTATAATAAGAGCTATTACTATTTGACCAATAATACCTTTGTTGTTTTTATAGGAAAGCTTCTCCTCAGTGTGGTGGTTTGAATGAGAAAAGCTTCCTGAGGGTCATATATTTGGATGGTTGGTCACTGTGGAGTAGCATTCTTAGGAAGGATTAGGAGGTGTGGCCTTGTTGGAGGAAGTATGTCTCTGAGAATGAACTAAGGCTCTAAAACTGTTAATTGAGCTCCAATTAAATGCTTCCTTTTATAAGAGTTGTCTTGGTCATGGTGTCTCTGTTCAGCAAGAGATTAGTAACTAAGACAATTGGTAACCATTAAGTAATATTAATATTACATTTTTGATTATTTACTATTAATATGTTATTTATTAATAACAGCATTAGAGAAATTATCACTATCATTTGTTATATAGTTTTCCGATCAGAAATTGGAAATTTAGTTTTAAAGATATTAAAAGAAACAAACTTGTCTTAATTAAAAGGTCATATTTTCTTAGCGTTCTTTTTTTCCCAGTAAGTCATGCAAGTAATAAATATCCACATTGTTAACCAAAAATATCACTGGAAATTTAAGAAATTTTAATAAGAAACAAGATTAACTTTCTGTTAAAAATAGTAGTCAGGATTTAACTGCTATT
>JAQQSO010002569.1:0-14260 GCA_028658305.1 Pachyuromys duprasi | reverse complement strand
AGTCTATTTGGTGTTCTGTAGGTTTCTTGTATGTTTATGGACATTTCTTTTTTTAAGTTGGGAAAATTTTCTTCTATGATTTTCTTAAAAATATTTTCTGGTCCTTGGAGCCTGGAGTCTTCTTTTTCATCTATTCCAATTATTCTTAGGTTTCATCTTTTGATGGCATCCTTAATTTCTTGGATGTTTTGTGCTTGGGATTTTTCTGATTTTTTGTTGTCCTTGAGTGAGGAATCCATTTCAGCCAGCGTATGCTCTGCTCCTGATATTCTCTCTTCCATCTCTTGTATTCTATTGTTGATGCTTACCTTTGTGGTTCCTGATCTTTTCTGTAAGTTCTCCAGTTCCAGGTTCTTCTCCCTGTGTGTCTTCTTTATAGATTCTAATTCCGTTTTCATGCTTTGTACCATTTCCTTCAACTGATTGACTGTGTCTCCTATTTTGGTTGTTTCCTCTCTGTCTATCTTTGATTGTTCCTCAATGTTGGCAGTTAATTTCTTCTCCATTTCTTTGAGGGCCTTGTTCATTTCCTCTTTTTGTCTCTCCTCTTGTTACTCCAATATCCGCAGAATCAACGCTTTAAGATAATTTTCCTGTGTCTCTGCTGAATTAAAATCTCCACTGCTTTTGGGTGTTTCTGGTGGGGCCATGGTGTCCTGATTTTTGTTGGGTGAGTTCTTTCGCCGATTTCTGGGCATTTGTTTATATATAATCAGGGAGCTGTTTGTGCTTTAGGGCATTACTTCAGTCTGAAACTGTCAATCTCTTGTGTCAGGAGTATTCTTCAATAAGATCAGGGATTTCCGGGGTTTGTTAGTGTGTGTTGTTTTCTTAGTTGAAGTCTGTTGTGGGTTCTGTGTGCCCGGTTTCGTGCTCTGTGCTAGAAGCTGTGAGCACTGCAGGCTGGTCACCCCTCTGGTTTGGAGTCTTTACTCCTCACTCTGTGCTAGAGTCTGGGTGTCCCGGTTTGAGATGTCAGCTGGGTACTATGTGCTGCGCCCTGGGTTTGCTGCTAAGGGGTCTCCCCTGGAATCGAGATTTGGCGCCCCCTTCTGGGCCAGGGGTTGTGCACCACGGTCTGAGATGATATTTGGGGCACACACAGTGGGTTTGGGTTGTTGTGCATAGGCTGTATGTAGGCCTGTCTGAAATGGTGCCCAAGGCCTTATCTGTCTGGCCCCGTGGACACACAGGGACTGAGTTTTCTGCTGGCGGATGCGTGCAGTGTTCGCCCTCAGTGTGTAGTTTGGTCAAGACGGTCCCTGGACCTTCTCAGTCTGGGGTGGTTCCGGCGATTGATGTGTGCCTGCCGTACACCTGAGGATTGAAGCAGAACCCGTAGTCCTTCCCAGTCTTGCCAGCGGACTGGCACGCGGACTGAGGTTTTGCTGGCGGAATTGGGCGGTGTGTGCCCGCAGTGTCCAGACTGGTCAAAATGGTTCCCCAACCGTCTCAGTCTGGGGTGGATCCGGCGATCAGTGTGTGCCTGCCGTACACCTGTGGGTTGAAGAAGAACCCGGGTGCAGTATGCGCTCGCAGTGTGCAGGTCAGTGAAAATGGTACCTGGTTCCTCCTCAGACTGTCCGCGAGACTGTGTGATCCAGTCTATTATGGCAGATGCAGGCGCCTAGCGTGGCTGCTCGTTCAGATCAGAGCTGTGCGCCTCTGGTCACCTGGAAATTTTTCTGGGTAATACTGGGTGTCCCTAGGATTTTCCCACTTGAAATTCTCACTGTAGGAGTTCTGCTCACCTGGCAATCACAAATGCTGCTGTTTTAGGTCCCAGAGTTCAGTCTCCTGGTTGCTGCGTTGTTTCTGCTGTCCTACTCCTCAGACACAGTGTCCTCTCGTGGCAACCATCTTGGATCTCCTAGGTGACCTTTCTAAATATATGTCTGGGTATTTACTTTGCCTCTGGCCTTTAATTCATGTTTCTTTATCTCTTCTTATATATTACATACTATTTTATTTCCCTCTTCTTGCCAGGGGATACTCTGATTGTATGGTTTTTATCCAGGTTTTATCCTGGATTATGTATACCCCATCAACCTCTATCATCCAGCCACCTATATTCCAAGCTTATTGGTTTGCATCCTGTCAAGCATTTGGGAATCTTTCTCCCACATGCAACATCACATATCTATTAAGACAGGCTTTTGTGATCCCATACCATTTCTGCATGTTATGTGCATGTGCAGTCTTGAGGAAAGAAAAGGAGATCACTAGAAGTACTAGCTGGGCATAGGTATACCTTTCACTGTCCAGGGGCAACAATGTTGAAAACCCTGGTCCAAACACAACGTGTTACAAAGACTACATAGAACAGGACAAAGAATCATTACAAGAATAGAATTCATCAACCAGTTTAGATCAAACTATAGTGTCACAGAGAAAAGCATGATCACCACAGTGCCTAAACACTGATTTGCCTTATTATGGCTTATTTCAGAGTGTTGTGCTCATATGTGTTTCTGTGATAACTGAGGAGAAGTGCAGGCCTTTGGATTTCAGAAAAGAGGACATTAATTACAGGGAGGAGACACATTTTATCTGGATGTCATTTGTTCTGTGTGAACCTTCACTTCAGTCTTTGAATTTAGCTTGGCTTGGAAGCATAATTTTGTGTTCTTGATATGTCTGGGAGAGAAATCTTACAAATATTCATTTTAATGATTTAAGTAGGTATAAAAGTATTGCTATAACCCTGATAATATTCAGAGAAAAATTAGTTATACCTTGGGAAAAATTAATTTGACAAAGGAGACAGTGACCATGCAAGGGCTAGACCTAAGCCTATTACACATACATACCCAATGGGCAACAGATTTAGCCTCCATTTTGGTGCCTTAGAAAGGGGATATCTGGCATGGTGTCTGTTTGCATGCTCTTCCATCACTTCCCCCTGGCAGGGATGCTTTTCCAGGACACTGTGAAATAGAAAGTACACAGTCCTGATGCAAATAGATGTGCAGGAATGGGTTTGTGGGAGCTCCCCTTTTTGAGTGTCAAGGGAGTAGGGGATAGTTGGTGAAGACGGGACAGGAGAGGGACTGGGAAGAGGCTATAATTGAGATATAAAGTGAATAACTAAATACAATGTTTTTTGGTTTAACATTTATGTTTAACATTTATGTATCATATGAAAAAGTAATTTATGTGGCATCTAGATCACTGAGGGAAGTATTACTAAGAAGTTGTTGGATTTCAGTATACTTACTGGCCTTAGCTACAATAGATTCTTGTTTTGTGACTTTGGACATAGACACAATAATCACTGTGTCTCCTGAACTCTTTGTCTTTAGTATACTCTCTGAGAGTTTCCCACTGTCTTCTGTTTCATTCCCAGTCAGCCTCTAAAGAATGGCCTTGGATATAGAAGACAGCAATTTTTCATTATGACTGGGAAACTCCTGAGCCCTACAGGAATAGTGAGCATCCCTGAAAGCTCTTCTACTTTCAGTGGCAGAAATGCATTCTCTTTGTAGAAATTACCTTCACTTATCTAAGAGGATTACTTCGTAGTTATTTCTTTTACATTTTACTTTGATTCAAATGTTTCTATTTTGTGTGTATGCACAAGTGTGCTTTCACTTGAACATCTGTGTGTATGTGAATATGGAAATCATTCTCAGGCTGTATGCTCCAGTGCTGAGGCCAGCAGGTCTCCTTGGAGAACCAATGAGAGCTGATGATGATTTGGTCCAAGGTGTAAAGTCTGGAAAGAGTGATGCTCTACTTTAAGACTCCAGGCAAAGGGACCCGTCTTTCTAGTCTGTCCTCAGAAGTGCTGTCCACTTCCACTGAGACAAGGTATCTGAAAGGCGTCGTCCTACCTCCATGTCCGCAGTGCAGGGATTGCCAGAGCACCAGCTCTTGCAGCTTGTGAAGTTGACACTAGGACTCAAACTTGGTCGTCATGACTGTGAGGAAAGCATGTTACTAAGTTATCTTCTCCGTACCACAAATGGTATTTGTAGGTGAGCTACAACCAAGAGGAAGACATCTTCACACCAGAGACCCCATGTTTAGTTCCTCTTTGATTGAAATAAGTAGTTTGGTGATAGCTGTGCTCTAGTGGGAAAAGATATATATGATTATGATCCATATTTTGCTAGATCACTGAGGGAAGTATGCAAAAGCATAAACCCAAATTCAGGATGTAGATTAGTAAGCTATTCTACATGCATATTTTTCTTAAGAATTTAATTTTCTTTCCAAACAATGGGTCGCTGGTGTTATGATGTCTGACTTGGTAGTGCTAGTCACAAATGTCTATTTAAATTAAGTTTGATTAAAACCCAATAAAATATTCAGATTTTCCATTGTGCTTACCACACTTCAAGGGCTCAATAGTTGAATGTGACTGGAAGATGCCGCATTGGATTTAGCAAAAAACAGTGTTTTTCTCATTGCAGAAATGTTTACTGAATAACATCGCTGGTACATAACAAGACACTTGTTGCACCATGTGACCGAAATTTAATCATAGGATGAATGTTTTCATTCTTTGTATAATGGTAAAAAGTTTGTTAGAACTCTATAAATATGATGCTGCTATGTAGAAAATAAGTGACAGATGATTTTTTTAAAAATATCAACTGATTGGACCAAGTAGTACCCAAACATTGCAATAACTGATTCTAGTTGTGTCTGAGTGTGTTCCTGGATAAGGTCAATACTTGGAATTGGTAGACCAAAGCAGACTGCCTTGTTCATGTGGGTGTCCTCATTCAAACAATGATGGACCTGGACAGACTAGAAAGAAGGGTCCCCCTTCCTGGAGGCTTGAAGTAAAGCATCACTCTTTCCAGACTTTGCAGCTTGGACCAAATCATCATCAATTCTTGTTGGGTCTCCAAGGAGACTTGCTGGTATCAACCCTGGAGTGAAGAGCCTGAGGCTCTGGATTGTAGCCTGAAGTTCTCCAATTCTCAGGACTTCTCAGCTTTTGAGCTCCTACAAATCATGTACTCCAGTTTATTATGTCCTTATAGTATGTATGTATGTACTCATGCATGTCTGTATGTATGCATATATAATATATATATACCACTACATATCTACACATACTTATAAATACAATATTGTGCACATATACACTGGATTGGTTGGGTTTTTCCCCTTTGGAGAGCATTAAAGCACGAACGAAATAAGGTGAAAAGTGTTTGCTAAATAATGGGAAAATAAAATTGGTTCTTTATATTTTCTTTTCCAAACATCTTTCTTTACCAAAATTCAGCAAGAAAATAATTTAGTTATCAAGAAAAGTGCTTACCTGCAAGCCAAAACAAAGTGAGAGGGGCAGAAGACATCTGAAACAATCTGACAGGGGGAATAAGCAGCAGAAAAATACTGAATGGAAGTCATATGATAAATTATGAGTGATGAAACCTGGTTCCCAAATAAAATTATGGGAATTAATCTTAGGTATCTAATCACATGATGAGCTATTCTTAAGATGCTTGCCTGATGGCTTTAGTGATTTTTCAGAATCATATCACACTGCTTAAAATAGAGATGAGTGTGCCTGAAACATTTTCAAGAATGTTCTCTGCTCTTAGGCCTAAGCAGTGGATCAATGAGGCATGATTTGAAGCTCTTGTTAGGCCTGTGCCTTATTTTATACTGCAATTTAGCAACATACAAAATACCACTGAATCATCACCACTATCAAACAAGCGAATAAGCAAACACTCATTCTTTTTCACCATCAAAGAAATAAACAAAAGTGGAATTAATTATCTGAATAAAATAAATTATAATGGATGTGAACTCATTATTGTTGAAATCAACACGTGCGTAGCAGACAGTACATCTATTGAAATCAACATACTTAATTACATTTGGAGTAATAAAAAGAGTAGGCATGAAGTCCAACGTCTCTAGAACCTAAACATTAATTTTGTTCGAATTTTCTTTTCCTTAATGTGGAGAAAGTGAAAAGGCAAATAAGATTAAGAGGCCCGTGTTAACTTCATCAGCTCTGTGAACAGGGGTTCTCAGGCTTTGTGGACCAGGTGTCCTTTACATTACGATTCAAAGACAGGCTCCATTAAATTAAACCCCATAGCATCATTATGTGAATAGAGGGGCAAAAATGTATATGGATGGTTGAATTAATTTTGTATGAATACATAAAAAGGAAGTCTTTGATATCTGTTACAATAGATTCCTCTGGGTGCCATTTTCCCATTGAGGATGTAGTTCAGTTAGGTATCAGTCCTGATAATTATTTTCATTATGTGGCTGTAAGAGATACACGATCTGATTCAGAAAAGAGAGGTTTAAAATTTTTTCCAATCCAGAGTTTTGTTGCATTAGAGGGCATGCTTGTTTCCTCCCCCATTGCTTTGACAAAATACCCTGAAAAAAGCAACTTAAGAGAGAAAAGATTCATTTGATTGACTCCCTTTATGGCCAATAACTTCAGACAAGTTTCAGCAGCTGGAGCTTGAGGCTGCTGGTCACATGGTGACAATGCATGCATGCTTGTGCTCCACTCAGGTTCTTCACGTTATACAGCTCAGGGTCCTCTGATGGTAAATGGACCTGCCCACATGTCTTCTGATGTCAATTATTGTGATCAAGATACTCCTCCATGTGGGTGTGGGGGTTGGCAGAGCTGGCCCCAAAGTCATGAGAGTGGGAACTATTCCTGCCCCTCAATGGCTGTAAAGTGGGCTCTGTGCCCTGCTTGGGCAAAATAGTAGAGCTACCCCTGATGGAGAAGGCACAGGTGAGCCAGTCCCGAGGGTATGAGAGCAGAAGAGCTGGACAGGCTCCTCCTTGGCTGCAGCACTTGGGGGAGTGGACCCCAAACCTTGACTGGATAGCACAGTGGAGTGGCCTGGGAGGTGTGGGGGTGGGTGAGCTGTCCCGGAGAGCTTAAGAGCAGAAGAGCTACTCCTGCTTCCTGCTGAGGGTGTTTTAGCTGGAGCGGTGCTGGAGAACTTGCTCTGATGGTGCAGATAAGGGAGAGTCAGTGAGCTGACCAACTCAGCTGCCACCAGGCCCAGATCCAGGACTTTGCTTTGGACTACCTTAACATCTACATTATCTATGAACTGTTGGGGCACGTGAAAGGGCTGGTCTTGATAAGCCAAAGCTATAGGATAGCCATGACACAGGGCAACAACAGAATAACTGGGAGGAGTCCCAGAGTGAGGATCCAATACTGATGGTGTCACAGAAGCCAGAGACAAGGGATAAGAGCAGTGACTCATTGCAATGAACATTTGCAAGTCAAGATGTATGGACAGAGGGGTATATGGAGGGACACACTGATACACTACAGCGAGATGTTTTCTAGGCTTTGTTTTGTTTATTTTTTTTTATGTGTGTGTTTTATTTGGGTTTTGCAAGGGAAGAGGGCAGTTATGGGGAGAGAGGAAGATAAGGGGGACTGTTGTGCATGATGTGAAATTTACAAAGAATTAATATAAAAATCTAGAAATAAATAAAATTCTAGGGGAGATAAAGATACTCTTTCATAGGCTTGCATAAAGGAAAGCCTAACCTAGATAATCAACACTTGTAGAGTGCCAATATATCTGTCATCTAGGCAATGCTAGAGTCTACAAGTTGACAATGCTATCATCATTTAAGATAAATGGCAGGCATCAGTGACCTCATTCCCGACCTCTCCAGCACATATTATCACCAACTAGAGTTCAATATTTGTTTGTTAGTTCAAATTTATGTGCAGGGAAACTTATAACTCTTAAATGTGTCATTCTCTAAATTTTTGATAAATTCACACATCTCTGCATCTCAGGCTTTCACCCCTTGCTCTGTCTTTAGACACCACTGTTTGTCTGCTCTATGACTGATGAAATAGGAACAGGATACAGTCCTCTCTCAGCTGCTTTTGCTCAGTGGAACACTTTGCGATATCCACACCCAAACTCTTGTCAAAAGTAGTCTCTTTTCTGTTGTAGAAGAGCATTTTCTTGTATCAAAATGTTATGACTAGTTTTACTTTTTTTTTTCTGTTGCTGGACATAAAGACTGTTAATAATTTTTATCTCACATTTTAAAAGGATTCTTCTGGCTGAAGGTTGAGAATAGAATCTTGGGTATAACACACCTAGAAGGCTGATGGTTTAGGTGAGAGATGGGATGTGGAGATATTTTTTAATTAATTTCATTTTAATTGAGATTTATTAATTAACAGTAATTGTTCATATTTATAGGGTACGGTGTGATAATTACTTTCTTGTTCAAAATGTGATTAAATGATCAAAGCATGGTAATTAGCCTTTTCCTCTCCTTATAAATGTATCATCTTTTTGTGTCAGAAGGGTTTAAACTTGTCTCTTCTGATTTTAGTGAAATGTGTAATAAATTGTAAACTATGGCCACCTTTTTGTGCTAGAGAGCATTAGAATGCCTCTGGAAATGTAATATGACACCTGTGGGTGCATGGGCGCAGAGGGCGCCACTCACTACTTATAAACTGTGTGATGGAAGCCATTTCTAATTCCTGAGTCTGATCAGATTTATTATTGGGCAAAAATGCTCAGCTTCCATGAGAAAATAATTTCAATTGCTTTTTACAGAGGAAGTATTCAACTTTTGAAGATTGTCTTACTTATGATAATTCTGTCTTAGTTAACAAGACTAGGGAAAGATGGACAGTACTGAGAATTTCATAGACCACTGGCTTCTAAGGTTTTTGTACTTTGTTGTGTGTGGGATATGTATCTGTGTGTGTGTGCACATGTGTGTGCAGGTGCATGTGCACTTGAATGTACTTGTGGAGCCCTGAGGTTGCTGTTTGTCACCTTCCTCTATTGTTCTCCACATTAGTTTCTGAGGCAGGGTCTCTCACTAAACTGGGAACTCACTGATTCTGGTAGACTAGCTGGCTAGCAAGCAAGCCTTCAGGGTCCTCTCCCGCTAAGATGAGGCATGATGGGTGCCACTGCATCTGGCTTCTTACATGGGTGCAGGAAATCCAGATTCATGTCCTCATGATTACATTGACTGAGCCACCGCTAGTCCCAGTGATTTTTCTGTTAATTTTTAACAATAACAGTGAACAATTAAAAAGAATAAAGGTTTATTTTTATAAAGCAAATAAGGGGAACATAGATACTGCCTTTTATCTAAAGAATAAGTTTCAACCATCATTTACCATACTCTATGCATTCATATTTTCCTAGTTGCCACAAAAAATGTTTATACATCTTAAGTTCATGATCTAAATAAAAGGAGTGACTAGATGAGCATAGGTAAAACATCCAAGAGAAGAAATTGACCAGAGTAATAACAAATATGTTATATTGAAGGGTACCCAATGCAAGGATGAAAACAATCTGTCGATACTATACAAGCCTGCTAGGGCAAAGCCCCTGCTGTCCTAGGGAGTCTCTGAGGGTCAGATTCTCTTGGTTTGAGCTCATTCTAGTTTTATAGTACTGAGATCATAACATCATGTATCCACATATTGAACTATCACACTGTGGACCCTGTACAAATACTATGTCTCAATTAAAACTTTAAACACAAATAAAAATTATAAAGAAAAAAAAACCTTTAAACACTTTTTGAAGGTAAGAAGTTGATTTTTGTTTATTTGTAAAATGGAGACGTTAGATAATCTTTTACCCAAGTCTAATAGGTTCCATGTCAAAATGAATAAATTAACATGGTAGTTAATTAACTAAATTAACAGTTATCTGTCAGTTTTCTTCACAGAGCTACAGTACAAGGTTGGAGATAGTCAAGTGAAAACTCAGGTAATGCTTGTCCCAGGTCAGTTAGTCCAGTGGTTCTTAGCTCCTAAGCCTCAGAGATGTTTGGCAGTGGTCTTGAATCTCAAGTACTTCAGTGGGCATTCTAAGAAGCACGACCAGGCAAGTCCTCTACCACTGAGCTATAGCCACAGCTGTTTCTTATGTACCTGTGTTATACATCAGACACTTATACCAGCACTCCCAATTCCATTTCCATATCACAGAGTTCAATAGGCATTTCTTCCCTTTCGCATTTGTGATGCGTTTGTCTCATATTAAGAAAGATGACTCTAATTATCCTTAATATACTGATTCTATAATTGGTCTCCAAGTATATAATTTAATTTTCCCTCTCTGTGGGGCAGCTGCTCTCTTCCTGTTGAGGGTCTGAAACTGAGCACTGCCTGCTGATGCTGTAGATGCCTTTTTCACCACCTGCTGGCTGTCTCTGCACCGAGGTTCATTTTTCACCCTGTCCATGTACACCTCACGCATAGGGTGGAGTCACTCTATTTGCATTATCCTGTTTGTACTACTCATTCATAGTTTGTTCTCTTCTGACTTTCAGTAGCCTGGTGTGATGCTCTACTCATTCTCCTTTCACATTCCTTGCCAGGCACCCTTTCTATCCCTCACATTCTCTAAACTCTTGAGTTGGCAAGTGGTCTATTTATTTTGTGTGAGTGATACTGAGTAGTAAGCCCAGGTCTTGTGCACTTCCAGCAGGCATTCTACAGCTAAGCAACATCCCCTGGCCATTTTGAAATTGAGAAAAAGGTCTTGCTAACTGTAAGCAAGCATGTAGGTTAAATCACCAAGCCAGAACCCTCTATGTGAGAAAAGAAATGCTTATTTTAGGGAATTCAAAACCTCCATGGTACCTGTTGTGGGGAGAAAAATATAGCAAAATGGTGGGAGAGTCTTGCCAGTTTTAAGGAGTTATGTTGTGGCAGAAGAAAGGTAAATTATCTGGAACATAACAGCCTGGGAACTAGTATGGGGCTCTGACCTGTTGGAGGTTTGTTTGCATTAGTAGGAGGTAGGTGGCTGTATGGGCAGATATGAAAATAATGGCTTTTTCCCCTGCCAATTAGAAATCCAATTTAAAGGATTTCTGAAGAATGCTTATCTTTTACTGAGTCCAGCCTGAGCTGAGCCCAGACTGTCATCTATGACATTGTCAAAAGCAGCACTGCCATTTTGGGGAAATTGGGGCTAAACACTAACTTGCTCAAGCTAGCCTTGAACTTGCTTACCATTTTTTAACTTACCTGTTTTTTTGTGCCCCAGCCTCTCAAGTAGCTGAAATTATAATGAGGCATCAAAACACCTGACTAAGTGTTCTTGATATGGGCTCGTGTCATTTTTATGTCATTCTTCATCTTTTCCCAGCCTCTGTGACAGGAGCTACTGAATGCAAAGGCCATTATGGAGAGAGGTATCCAAATGAGTCTTCATTAGGCCCCAGGAACAGACATGCTTGTTTTTACCTTGCTGCTGAGAGAGGCTTATCATAACAGTGTCTTAAGACATCAGCAAAACACCTGTGTATCAGGATAACTATCATCATGTGTATGTTAATTAAGACTACATGTTATTATGACAAAGTGTCCAAGACAAGCAGCTTATAATGAAGAAGTATGTATTTGCTCACACTTTGTTTATTTTAGCTCCTAGCCAGGAGGCTCTGGTGCTTTGGGGCCTGTGTCAAGGCAATAAATTATGGTAGAAATGTGTAACTGAGAGAAGATGCAGCTAGGAGAAAAACTGGGAGAGAAGGAAGCTACGGTCCTAATACCTCCCAACCCTTCAAGGGTTTTACCAGTGATCCAACTCTCTATGCTGCACCTTCTTCCCACAGGCCCACAGACTGGGGACCAAGCCTTCAGTATATGAGGCTTTAGAGGACACTGCAGATCCCAACTAAAGAATGCAGTTAATAGAGTTATAAACCATATCCTTTCAGTCTTTGCCTATTCTCTGGACTATTATCTCCCTGGAATATGCTGACTATCCTTTTATCTCTTCATACTTCAAGTGTCCTGCTGCAAATTTCGAAAACCTCTTTCATTGCCTTTAACTCTGCACTCAAAACTAACGTGCACAGAAACCCTGTGTACTCATTTAATGCCTTGTAATATGTTCTAGTGATCTTCCATTTCCATGAAAATGATCATGCTCATAGGACCTCTGTTGAGGTTCCATATTTCAGTCATAGGTTTGGGCTGGCCTTTGAGGTAATACACTTTGTGGCCAGCCTAAGAACTGCAGGAGCCTGAGAACTAGATTGTCACTTTGATTCATGATGTACTATGGAAAAGTATAGCTAAGTTGGCTGCATAGCTGACCCAACAAAACAAAACAACACCCTTGTAAATATCTGTCTTGTGACAGAAAAATTGACAAGGATCTGTGCCTAGCTTTCCTCAGTGATGTTCCCAACTAGATAGTCATGTGGATGCCAATATGAAATTCCCTAGGATGGTAGACAACATTTCATGCCTCTGCTTTGGTACCCGTTTTGCTCCAACTCCTTTTTTCTTGTGTTTCCTCCTTCTTCATGAGCCTTTCTCTTGATGAAATGCAGGTCTATGTTCTGTATAATAAGTAATAGCAATTATAGACAAGAAAAGAGATCAGGATTACTTTGATAGTTAAGGATTTATTGTGGGAGATATCCAAGATGGCTGCCATGAGAGGACACGTTGTCTGAGAAGTAGGACAGCAGAAACAATGCAGCGACCAGGACACTGAACTCTGGGACCTAAAACGCCAGCATTTGTGATTGCCAGGTGAGCAGAACTCCTAGGTGAGAAAATCAAGTGGGAAAATCCTAGGGACACCCAGTTATTCCCCGGAAAAATCTCCAGGTGACCAGTGGCACACAGCTCTGATCTGAGCGAGCAGCTGCACTGGGAGCCAGCAGCCGCCATACTAGGCTAGATCACACAGTCTCCCGGGCAGACTGAGGAGGACCCGGGTACCATTTTGACTGACCTGCACACTGAGGGCACACACTGCTTGGGCCCACCAGCAAAAACCTCAGTCCATGAGTGAGTCTGCAGGCCAGTCTGGGAAAGACCCGAGTTCTGCTTCAACCCGCAGGCATATGGCAGACGCACACATACCGACTCAATCACAGGTTGACTCCACTTCAATCACAGGTTAGGTTTTTTTGTATCCCATGTGTAGCCCCCTCCCTCATCTCCTCCCCACCCCCTCCAAGTCTACCAATGGGGTAGGATCTCCTCCCCTTCCATCTGACCCCAGATCATCTTGTCTCCTAGGGCTGGCTGCAATGCCCTCCCCTGGGATCTAGGCAGGCTGTTACTCCCTGGCATGTATGTGGGAGGATCAAAGGGTCAGCCATCAAGTTCAAGACTGAAACAGTCCCTGTTTCCCTTACTAGGGTCTTCAATTCGACGCTGAGCTATCATGGGCCACATCTGAGCAGGGAATCTAGGCCATATCCACATATGGTCCTTGGTTGGAGAAACTGTCTCATATAAGACCCCTGTGCCCTGCTCAGTTTGATCTTTGTGGAGCACTTATTCTGCCCAAGTCTTACTAACTTCCCCTATTTTTATTATTACTTCCCGCCCTCTGCCAGGGCTTGATTGTGAGACTTAATATCTGCTTTGATACATTGCTATACTGATTCTTTCATAGGTCCTTTTTGGTATGCTCCTGTCCTGTTGCTTGTTTTCTCCTCTATTCAATGTCCATTCTATTAGTTCATCTAAACGAGCATTGATCATACCAACCTGGGTCTTCCTTCTTGTATATCTTCCCTAGGTGTGTAGATTTCAGCATGACCTTCCTATCCTATAGGTCTATATCAGTGACAATATACCATATGTTTCTGCTTTTGGGATACCTCACTTAGGATGATCTTTTCCAGGTCCCACCATTTGCCTGAAAATTTCATGATTTCCTACTTTTTAATTGCTGAGAAGTATTCCATTGTGAAAAAGTACCCAACCCTAACCCTAACCCTAACCCTAACCCTCAACTGAGGGACATCTGGATTGTTTCCAGGTTCAGGCTATTACAAATACGGCAGCTACGAACATAGTAGAGCAAATGTCCTTGTTGTGTACTTGAGCATCTTTTGGATATATGCCTAAGAGTGGTATAGCTGGGTCTTGAGGAATCACTATTCCTAATTGTCTAAGAAAGCGCCAAATTGATTTCCAGAGTGGTTGTACAAGTTTGCATTCCCACCAGCAATGGAGGAGGGTTCCTCTTTCTCCACAGCCTCTCCAGCATGCCTTGTCACTAAAGTTTTTGATCTTAGCCATTCTGGTGGGTGTAAGGTGAAATCTCAGGGTCATTTTGATTTGCATCTCCCTGATGGCTAAGCACGTTGAGCATTTCTTTAAGTGTTTTTTTGCCATTCTATAATCCTCTACAATCAGTTCTCTTTTCAGCTCCATACCCCATTTTTTAATTGGATTATTTGGTTTCTTGCTTTTTAACTTCTTGAGTTCTTTATATATACTGGATATTAGCCCTCTGTCAGA
>JAQQSO010002568.1:0-14260 GCA_028658305.1 Pachyuromys duprasi | reverse complement strand
TTCTTTATAGATTCTAATTCCATTTTCATGCTTTGTATCATTTCCTTCCTCTGATTGACTGTGTTTCCTATTTTGGTTGTTTCCTCTCTGTCTATCTTTAATTGTTCCTGTATATCGGCAGTTAAATCCTTCTTAATTTCTTTGAGGGCCTTGTTCATTTCCTCTTTTTGTGCCTACTTTTGTTCCTCTAATATCTGTATAATTATAAGCTTTAATATAATTTTCCTGTGTCTCCGCTGAATTAAAATCTCTATTGCTTTTGGGTGTTTCTGGTGGGGCCATGGTATCCTGATTATTGTTGGGTGATTTCTGAGCATTTGTTTATATATAATCAAAGAGCTGTTTGTGCTTCAAGGCTGAACGTCAGACTGGAACTGTCAATCTCTTGTGTCAGGAGTATTCTTCAAGAAGATCAGAGAGTTCTAGTGGTTTGATAGTGTGTGTTGTTGCCTCAGTTGAACTCTGTTGTGGGCTCTGTGTGCCTGGCTTTGTGCTCTGTGCTAGAGGCTGTGAGCACCACAGGCTTTTCTCCCCTCTGGTCTGGAGTTTTGGCTCCTCACTCTGTGCCACAGTCTGCGCATCCCCCTTTGATATGTCTGCTGGGGGCGCTGCTCTGGTCAGGAGGCTCCAAGCTCTGCCCTTGGCTTGCTGTTAAGTGCTCTCTTCTGGACCGGAGTCTTGGCGCCTCCTTCTTGGTCAGGGACTGTGTACCATGGTCTGAGATGGTATTTGGGGCACCTCGGTCTGGACCTGATACTATGATTCCCAATCCAAGGTGGTGGCTGGGTGTGCCTAGGGGTGTGGCTCTGACCGGTGTAGCCCGCAGTATCTGGGTGAAACTCAGTCTCTCTGGGGTACTGTGTGCCCCCGCCCAAAAATGGCGGCTGCTGGCACAGAGGGTTGTGTGCCCGCGCAGTGCAGCCCGCGGTATCTGGGTGAAACTCAGTCTGTCTGGGGTACTGTGTGCCCCAGACCAAAATGGTGGCTTAGGTGCCAGCCCGGCTGTGAGCAGCCTGTCTCCCTCCGGAGATTTTCCTGGGAGTATCTGGGTGTCCCTTGGACTTTCCACTTGATTTCCCCACCGTTGGAAATCCGCTCACCTGGGAGTCGCAAACGCTGGTGTTTTAGGTCCAAGATCTCAGTCTCCCGGTTGCTGTGCCTACACTACTGTCCTGCTCTTCAAACACAGTGTCCTCCTGGGGCAGCCATCTTGGATCCTCCACATCATTTTCTTATACCAACAGAACTTAAGTTTTCATGTCTTCAGACACACACACACACACACACACAAACACACACACACACACACACATATATATATATATATATATATATATATATATATATATATATATATCTTATAACATTTTCTTCCAATCTCATCATCTATCAGAGACATGAGTAGTTACTATGGAGAACAGTCATTGCAAGGTATATTCCTTTAGTGAAAACCTATACCTGATACCTGCTTATTCTTTAATATAATCCTGTTTGTGGAGCAAAACTGTCTGTTTTTTCCTAACAAAGGATCCAGATACTTTAACTAACTAATAAACTGACTAATGAACGAACAAGGTTACTGCAGCCTTGAGGGGAGGATCTGGTTGTCTGTTGCTTCCAAGCTGACAAAGCTACAGTTAGCTGTCAATGTCATCAGAAATCTGAGAAGAATACATTATAGCAGGATGTATATTCCAAATGGCTTATGTATATCAATGAAAATGACAGAGGCTAGTCCATTAGCTAGATAATCACCCCAGGCTGTGTGATCTCCATGACACTGGGTGCAGAGGTACCAGGGTAACAGTGTTCGGTCCCCAGGATGGAAGATGGGACTTTCCTGTGGAGGAAGAACATGAGTGGATTGACTTTATGTTGTCTAGTCAAAGTGAAGCAATCAGCTCTCCAGTGTGTTATTTGTCCACAGTTTGGGCTAAATCATGGTGGCAGGTGAGGCACTGGGGCAGTCTTACCCAGTGGTTATTGTTATCATACTCTATGTGGAGTAATTGTGGCCATAACCCATTATCTTCTTGGAGATTTGGGGGTGGGTTGTGGTCACTTCATGGAGCTGGAATCCATGTCTGTCATAGTGAGATTAAACATCTTAAATGGCCATATTCAGCAAATCTCTAACAAGTTTGGGGATCATTATCTATTAAGTATATATGAGTTCATAGTGAAGGAAGCAGGAGTTGGCTCTATCATGAACTCAGTTGACTGCTCTTTGATCACTTGCCCCTGGTGATATGGCCTTGCCAGGCCACAGAGGAAGAGGATCCAGGCAGTGCTGATGAGACTTAACAAACTATGGGCATAGAAACAGAACAGTGGATCAATGGAACCGAATGACCCAGAAATGAACCCACACACCTATGGAAACTTGATTTTTGACAAAGAAGCCAAAACCATTCAATGGAAAAAAGACAGCATCTTCAACAAATAGTACTGGTCCAACTGGATAGCTGTATGCAGAAAAATGAAAATAGATCCATATTTATCACCCTGCATAAAGCTAAAGTCCAAGTGGATCAAAGACCTCAACATAACACCAGACACACTAAACCAGTTAGAAGAAAAAGTGGGGAAGACCCTAGAACTCATTGGCACAGGAGACTACTTCCTGAACAGAACACCAACAGCACAGGCTCTAAGATCAACAATCAATAAATGGGACCTCATGAAACTGAAAAACTTCTGTAAAGCAAAAGACACTGTCATCAAAACAAAATGACACTTACAGACTAGGAAAGGATCATTACCAATCCTACTTCTGACAGAGGGCTAATATCTAGTATATATAAAGAACTCAAGAAGTTAAAAAGCAAAAAATCAAGTAATCCAATTAAAAAATGGGATATGGACCTAAAAAGAGAACTCTCTGTAGAGGACTGTAGAATGGCAGAAAAACACTTAAACAAATGCTCAACTTCCTTAGCCATCAGGGAGATGAAAATCAAAAGGACCCTGAGATTTCACCTTACGCCCACCAGAATGGCTAAGATCAAAAACTCAAGTGACAATGCATGCTGGAGAGGTTGTGGAGAAAGAGGAACCCTCCTCCATTGCTGGTGGGAATGCAAACTTGTACAACCACTCTGGAAATCAATTTGGTGCTTTCTTAGGCAAATAAGAATAGTGATTCCTGAAGACCCGGCTATAGGACTCTTAGGCATATATCTAAAAGATGCTCAAGTACACAACAAGGACATTTGCTCAACTATGTTCGTAGCTGCTTTATTTGTAATAGCCAGAACCTGGAACAACCCAGATGTCCCTCAGTCAAGGAATGGTTACAGAAATTATGGTACTTTTACACAATGGAATACTACTCAGCAATTAAAAAGGAGGAAATCATGAAATTCTCAGGCAAATGGTGGGATCTGGAAACGATCATCATGAGTGAGGTATCCCAAAAGCAGAAAGAAACATGTGGTATATACTCACTTATATAGACCTATAGGATAGGAAAGTCATGCTGAAATCTATACACCTAGGGAAGATAAACAAGAAGGAGGACCCAGGTTGGGATGATCAATGCTCCCTTAGATGGACAAAGGGGATGGACATTGAATGCAGGAGAAAACAAGCAACAGGACAGGAACCTACCAAAGAGGGTCTCTGAAAGACTCTAACCAGCAATGTATCAAAGCAGATAATAAGACTCATAACTAAGCCTTTGGCAGAGGGCAGGGAATAATATGAAAATAGGGGGAGTTAGTAAGACTTGTCAAGAACAAGAGCTCCACAAAGACCAAATAGATCAGGGCACCATCTTTTACGAGATTGTTTCTCCAACCAAGGACCATATATGGATATAACCTAGAACCCCTACTCAGATGTGGACCATAGTAGCTCAGTATCCAACTGGGTACCCTAGTAAGGAGAACAGGCTCTATTTCTGTCATGAACTCAATGGTTGGCTCTTCGACCCTTGCTCCCCCCCCCATACCCGGGAGGAACAGCCTAGCTAGATCCCAGGGGAGGACATTGCAGCCAGCCCTGAAGAGATGTGATAAGCTAGGGTCGGATGGAAGGGGAGGAGGTGCTCCCCCATCAGTGGACTTGGAGTGGGGCAGGGAGGAGATGAGGGAGGGGGCTATGACTGGGATACAAAGTACATTATCTGTGATTAATATAAAAATAAATAAATTACATTAAAAAAAGAAACTAGTCAAGAGGGAGGACTCTTGCTAAAATGCCCAATCCCTATCCAGAAGGGCAAAGGGAATGGACATCAAAAGAAGGAGAGGGCAGGGAATGGGTCAGGAGCCTGCCATGGAGGGTCTCGGAAGGGCTCTGCCCTGCAGACTATCGAAGCAGATGCTGAGACTTAGTGCCAACACTTGGTCAGAGTGCAGGGAATCTTATAAGGGGAGTGGGCAAGAGTGGGATCTGGAGAGGACAGGAACTCCACAGGAGAGCGACAGAACCAAGTGGTCTGAGCACGGGGGTCTTTCCTGAGACTGATGGTCCAACCAGATACCATGCATGGAGGTAGCCTAGGACCCCTGCACAGGTGTGGCCCATGGCAGTTCAGTGTCCAAGTGGGTTCCATAGTAATAGGAACAGGGACTGTCTCTGACATGAACTGATTGGCCTGCTTTTTGATCAGCTCTCCCTGAGGGAGGAACAGCCTTGCAGGGCCACAGAGGAAGACAATACAGCCACTCCTGATGAGACCTGATGGACTGGGATCGAGCAGAGGGAAGGAAAGGAGGACCTCCCCTATCGGTGGTCTTGGGGAGGGACACAGGTGCATGGGGGGGGAGGAAGAGAGGAATTGGGACAGGAGGAGGGAGGGAACTACAGGGGTATATAAGGTGAATAAAGTGTAATTAATAAAGAATTTAATAAATCTTTAAAAAGGGAAAAAAACAAACTATGGGCAGATGGGAATAGTGGAGAACTCCTTTCAGTATTTGTAAGTGGAAGGACTGCTGAAGCCAGAATATCGACATTGAGGATTCCTGAAGGAGAGAGGACAGCCTCTGAGCTGAGACCTTTGGACACAGGTCACCCATGGACTTCTCCGGGGACTGAGAGTGACGAATATTCAATCCCCCCACATTTCCCCTTGGTGGGCCTCCCACCACAGTGGAGGCAGTCTACAGTGCCTGCTGCTCTTAGCACAGAACTCCCTGCTCAGTAACTGAGAAAACAGTGGCAGGTAGCCAGCTGTAGCAGCCTCCCAGGTCATAGGTCCCCGGGCAGCTGCACAGGTTTTGTAGGTCCTCCAGTTCTGTGGCTTTGGCAGGAGTCCCAGGAAGCCACTGGGTGGAGAGCTGCTCATTAAGCTGCACTGTTATGTTTTCACCCTGGTCTTTACCATGACAGAGAAAAGAGGAAGTTTCACCAAATTCCTTAAAAGTTTGTCTGTGTAACCTTGAACCTTAACTGCTTTAGGGAATTAGTTTTTGAAAAGGACTATATCCACTATAGGGAGGTTGTTTTTGAAAGAAAGTTGGGTGTTTCCACGAACCTTCTTTTTGTATTGATATGACTTGTTTTTGCTTTTACCTATAAAAAATGAACCCTGGAATAAACCCATGCTGCTTCAGTCATTACTGACAGCCCTCTCAAGCTGCTCCCGTGTGTAGTGTGATTTCTTTTAACTATTTTAAATCCTCACTCCCCACTCAGGTACTGTTTGACCCTACCAGTGGGCTCCAGCAGTTTGGTGCCCTAACCAGGGATCTGAGATACGGGGAAGCAGTGAAGAACACCTCCTTCGGTGTTGAGGAACTCAGATCATAAAGGAGCGCAGTGAGTAAAATTGAGAGTAAAAATGGGTCAAGACAGTAGTGTCATGTTTTTTGTATGGTCTTTAATTACAGTCTGTTTCTGTGGCACAAGACAAAGAAAGTGAAACTTTCAGGGTCAGAGAGAAGGAAGAAAGACAAACAGGAGGCTTCAAGACAAAATAGGATTAAACCATCCCATTGGCTCTTCCTCAAGAGTTCTGTCTCTTCTGATGACAATAATTCTTTGTTAGGAGAAGACTCTGAGGATGACTCAAATCCTGATGAGATTGCAGAGCTGGAGGATTCTGGGAGATATCCTCCAATTCAGGCTAGGAGTGTTTAAAAACTTGATCCTTGGCAAAAAGAAATTAAGAAGATGGAATGAGGCTTAGAGGAAATAAACAGAAAAATTGGAGAATTAACGATTAGGGAAAATGAGGCTCAGTCCCCCACTTCAACTCTCTCATTGATTGCAGGCTTGGATCCTCCTCCTGGGATGGCTACAGTTGCTATAGCTCGAAACACGAGTGGGCCTTTTCCATTGTCCACAGCATAAACAACTATATCCCCTTTACAAACTTCTTTACAACAAGCTATGCAGAAAGAAGATATAACTGAGTTTTATGGCTTTCCAATCATAGAACAACCTGACAGACAGGGTAATAGGGTGAGAGTCAATTTTCCTATTTCTTTTAAACAATAAAAAGAATTTAAAACTGCCTGCTCTCAATATGGTGCTATAGCACCTTTTACTCAAGCTCTGCCAGAATCCTTGTTTACTGAGACCCTCTGCCCAGGGTACTGGAAGAAATTAGCAAGAGCATATTTATCAGGAGGGGATCATTTATTATGGGAGCCTTACAAACTGGACTACCTATACCTTCTGCTATACCCAAAGATACTTCTGAGATTATACTAGATTTAAAAGATGATTTTTATACTGTTCCTCTTGCTCCTCAAGATTGTAAAATATTTGCTTTTAGCATACAATCAGTAAAATTGAAAGAACCTATGAAGAGGTATCATTGGCTTGTATTACCTCAAGGTATGGCAAACAATCCAACCTATGTCAAAATTTTGTGGCTCAAGCTGTTTTTAAAACTAGACAAGCATATTCTTCTGTGTACATTATTCATTATATGGATGATATTTTATTGGATCACAAAAATGAAGACTTGCACACTTACAACAAGCTTTGAAGGATCAAGGCTTAGTAGTTTCACTATAAAAAGTGGAGTCAGAGCCAACTTATTTGTATTTGGGAGATAAATTATTATGTATTATTGTATTGGGAGATTATTATGCCTCAGAAAATTCAATTAAGGAAAGACAACTTAAAAACTTTAAATTATTTTCAAAAGTTGTGAGGTGATATTAATTGGCTTAGACCCCATTTGAAATTAACTACAGGAAAGCTGAAACTACTTTTTGACATATTAAAAGGAGAGGCTGATCCTTTGTCAAAAAGGGAACTTAACCAAGAAACTTGTGATGCTTGCAAAAGATAGAATTAGCTATTGAAAAACAACATATTCAATATATAGATTGTTCAAAAGAATGGGGTGCATATATTTTGGCTACTCTTCATACTCCCTCTGCTGTATTGTAGCAAGAAGGACATTATGGTTGTATTTGTTTGTGTCTACTGTTCAAGTCAGAATACCATATTATGAAGCAGTGGCTAGCTTAGTTCAAATGGCTCACATAGACTCTCGCAAGTATTTTGGTAGAGAGCCCTCCTTAATTGGAGTTCCTTTTACCCAACAGCAAGTAGATTGGTTATTTCAAAATGCAAATTGTTGGGACATAGCTTTTGCTCATTATTTAGGACATATTGACAATCATTAGCCAAAAGATAAATAACTTCAATTTGTCAATGAGCATGCTTTTGTATTTCCTAAAATAAATAAAAGGATTACCTAAAGTTCCAACAGTATTCACAGATGATCTTCAAATGAAAAAGCTGTATATGAAATGCAACGACAAACTTTTGTTTTGCAAACATTGCCAGACTCAGTTCAAGTTGTAGAATTATGAGCTGTAGCTACAGTCTTTAAAAATATGGCTTTTACTTCTTTTAACTTATACACTGATAGCCATTATATTGCTAAAGCTTTGCAAGTCCTAGAGACTGTAACACATGTTGATACGGCTAATAAACAAATAAAAAATCTATTTAGAGAGATACAAATAAGTAACCAGAGCCTTGTGTAGCCTTGTTATGTAGGATATATTAGAGTTTATTCAGGGCTTCCTGGACCTCTAACTTTAGGGAATGATTTAGCAGATCAAGTCACATGTTTCATCAGATTAACTCAACAAGAATTGGCTCAACAATCTCATGCCTTACATCATCAAAACAGAGCTTAAGAAAGAAATTTAACATTACCAGAGAAGCTGCTAGACGAATTGTAAGATTATGTTCTTCTTGTCCTGAACATTTTAATGTGCCTCAGTATGGTGTCAATCCTAGAGGCTTGACTCCCAATCATTTGTGGCTTCTCACGTTAAGTTGCCATGATAAATCCTGAAAAAGCATCAATTGTTACATGAACATATTTTAGTTTTCCAAATTCCATGAAAAAAACTAAACTTAAACAATATCCACACAGCAACCCAGCCCTACAGAAGATACTACAAGGAAAACGCCAAACCATTGAGAATAACTACACCCAAGAAAATACAAGATTATAGATAACTTCACAACAAAAAAGTAAAAGAAAACAAACATTGAAACACAGTAACACCACCAACTACACAATAAAAAGGAACTAACATTCATTGGTCACTGTTATCTATCAACATCAATGGACTCTACTCTCCAATAAAAAAGATACAAGACTAACAGAATGGTTGTGGAAACAGGATCCAACATTCTGCTGCATCCAAGAAAGACACCTCTGCAACAAAGATAAACACTACCCCAGAGTAAAGGCCTGGAAAAATGTTTTTTTAAGTAAATGGACCAAGAAAACTAGCTGGGATAGTTATCCTAATATCTAATAAAATAGACTTTCAACGAAAAGTAATCAAAAAAGAAGAGAAGGGGGACTTCATTCTCATCAAAGGAAAAATCCACCAGGAGGACATCACAATTTTGAACATCTATGACCCCAAAACAAGAGCACCTGCATGTAAATGAAATATTATTAAAGCTGAAATCAGACATTGATCCCAACACCTTAATAGTGGGAGACTTCAACACTCCACTCGCAACAAGCGACAGATCATCTAGACAGAAGTTAAATAGGGAAATAATGGCCCTTACAGAGGTCCTAAATCAAATGGACCTAATAGATGTCTACATACTTTTCACCAAAACTCAAAAGAGTACACCTTCTTTTCAGCACCTCATGGAACCTTCTCCAAAATAGACCATACAGTTGGTCACAAAGCAAGACTCAGTAGTTACAAGAACATTGAACTAATCACTTGTATCCTAAATGACCACCATGGACTAAAGCTGGACCTCAATAGCAACAGAAATAGCAAAATACTTACACACACATGGAAACTGAACAACTCGCTACTCAATAACAGCGGGGCCAAGGAAGAAATAAAGAAAGAAATTAAAGACTTTCTAGAATTCAATTAAAACGAAGGCACCACATACCCAAACTTAAAGGACACAATGAAAGAAGAAATTTAAAACATCTCATACAATCAACTTAATAGCTCACATGAAAGCCCTAGAATAAAAAAGAAGCAGACACACACAAGAAGAGTAGACTACTGGAAATAATCAAACTCAGGGCTGAAATCAATCAATTAGAAACAAATAAAAGAATTCAAAGAATCAACGAAACCAAGAGCTGGTTCTTTGAGAAAATCAACAAGATAGACAAGTCCTTAGCCAAATTAACTAAAAGGCAAAGAAAAACTTCCCAAATCAGCAAAATCAGAAGCAAAAAGGGGGACATAACAAAAGACACTGAGGAAATCCAAACAAAAGACTATACTACAAAAGACTATATGCCACAAAAGTTGAAAATATAAATGAAATGGACAATTTTCTTGATAGATTCCATTTACCAAAATTAAATCAAGGTCAGGTATGAAGATTGAATAGTCCTATATCCCCAAAGGAAATAGAAGCAGTCATCAAAAGTCTCCCTTCCAAAAAATTTAAATAAATAAAAAGACCCAGGGCCAGATGGTTTCAGCACACAATTCTATCAGACCTCCAAAGAAGAGCTAACTCCAGTTCTCTTCAAACTATTCCACAAAACAGAAAGAGAAGGAACATTACCAAACTTATTCTACGAAGCCACAGTCACCTTGATATATAAAACCACACAAAGACCCACCAAAAACGAGAACTTCAGACCTATCTCTCTTATGAACATTGATGCAAAAGTACTCAATAAAATATTTGCAAACTGAATCCAAGAACACATAAAAGATATCATCCACCATGACCAAGAAAGCTTCACCCAGGTATGCAGGGGTGGTTCAATATATGGAAATCCATCAATGTAATCTACCACTTTTGGAATCAATCTGGTGCTTTCTCAGAAAATTAGGAACAGTGCTACCTCAAGATCCAATGATACCAAAAGATGCTCAAGTATACAACAAGGTCATTTGCTCAACCATGTTTATAGCAGCTTTATTTGTAATAGCCAAAAGTTGAAAACAACCCAGATGTCCCTCAGTTGAGGAATGGATAAATTGTGGTACATTTTCGCAATGGAATAGTACTCAGCAATTAAAAACAAGGATATCATGAAACTTGCAGGCAAATGGTGGGATCTAGAAAAGATCATCCTGAATGAGGTATCCCAGAAGCAGAAAGACACACATGGTATATACTCATTTATAAGTATATATTAGACATATAATATAGGATAATCATATTAAAATCTGTACACCTAAGGAAGCTAATCAGGAAGGAGGACCCTGGGTAAGATGCTCAATCTTTGTTTAGAAAGGCAAATGGGACAGACATAGGAAGAGGGAGAAAACAGGGAACAGGACAGGAGCCTACCACAGAGGGCCTCTGAAAAACTCTACCCAGTAGTTTATCAAAGCAGATGCTGAGACTCGTAGCCAAACTTTGGACAGAGTGCAGGGAATCTTATGAAAGAAGGAGGAGACAGAAATACCTGGAGGGTTCTCCACAAGGAGAACCACAGAACCAAAAAATCTAGGCCCAGGAGTCATTTCTGAGACTGATACTCCAAACAAGGACCATGCCTGGAGATAACCTAGAACTCCTGCACAGAAGTAGTCCATGGCAGCTCAGGGTCCAAGAGGTTTCCCTATTAATGGGAACAAGGACTGTTTCTGACATGAACTCAGTGGCCTGCTCTTTGATCACCTCCACCTGAGGGGGGAGCAGCCTTACCAGGCCACAGAGGAGGACATTGCAGCCAGTCCTAATAAGACCTGATAGACTAGGGACAGATGGAAGGGGAGGAGGACCTCCCCTATCATTGGACTGGGGGAGGTGCATAGGAGAAAAAGAGAGGGGAAGGGTAGGTTTGGGAGGGGATGGAGGAGGGGGCTACAGCAGGGATACAAAGTGAATAAACTATAATTATTAAAAATTAAATAACAATTTAAAAAAGAAAAAACTACGTTTTTTGATGAGAGGCATGCAGTTTGCATTGAAATACCCAGATTGCGAGTCCCCAAGTGACCAACAGGCTTTGAGTCAGATGTAAAACACATGAAGATCTTTATTACAAACTGGAGCTGGGTGGCTGCCCTTTCCAAGAACAAAGGGGCAAGTGACCCCAAACTCTGGGAGAACAGGGTTTTTAAGGGGACAAAACACAAGCAGGGAAGTGCAAGTCTTGGCAGTACAGGATTGGGTGAAAGGGTCTCTAGGGGAGCTGACCTTTAAAATGATTGGTTTGTCTTTAGGCGCCAAAACTGCAAATGGTCAGGTCTGGCTACCAGGGGGATACCTGACCCCTGTTACTGCCCTGTTATGTGCAGGTTAGGCTGTAGCAAGAGGGAAGGGGAAGTTAACACATTCCATGGACTTTCTTAGGGGCTAAGTGACCCTAGTCATACCCTAAGGTTTATCTGGGCAAGGTACTGCTGCTGAAAGGACTGTGATCCGGTAATTTTGCCCCAGTCCCAGGAATTATCTCCAAGTTTTTGAACCTCTCAGCATGTTTGTTTTCCAGCCTAATTTTGGGACTTTACATTGACCAACAGAACATATTTCTTAAGGAAATATCCTTTCTTTAACACCAATTCTATAGAAGTCCCTCTCTCTTGTTTTTTGTTTTGTTTTGTTTTTAGGAGATTGGCTGGCCTTTTTTGAGCAGTGTGACATCATCTCTCCTTACATAAACCTAAAGTTGATGTGAATCCAACCTTTAAATCAGTAAGGACATAACATAACATCTATTATTAAGAAAAAGAACTTACATAGTAACTTTAAGGAAAAATTTGTCATTTTGAATACTAGAGTGTTTCTGCATGAGGCTAAACAGCAGGGATTTCCACCCTAGCTTTTTATGTAAATTAGGTTCATCAAAAACTCAGAGATCTGCCTGTTACATTCTCCTTTGTGTTGGGTTTAAAGGCGTCTGTGCTCACCTGTCCCCTTCAAACATTTTATCTCAAATCCATATCATTATAACTCAAATCCTTTAAACAAAAATCAAGCATAGAAATTATAGCATTTTAAGTTTTGGGCCCATTGTACCAATTTAGGCCTTAACAAGCAAAGCTCAGTTTATCATTTTTTGGAATTTAGTTGTTGCTAGAGTATATAGGTGGACCCTTCCCAGCTAGAAGACTTTGAATTCCAGCCACTATCAATCTTGTTTTTATTAGGGAGAGTATTATTTATATTGTCCATATCTTTACATTCCATCCCTTGGCTTTTCCCCCACATTCTCCTTGAACTTTCTTGGAGAAAGCACAGAGAAGAGCCATCACCATTAAACACATTGAAAATAAATCTATGAATATGACAACCAAAACAAAGCCCAAAGGGATCCAAATACTCTTTGCCATGGTGTTTTAATTTTAGGTGCAGTTTTAGGCTGAGCTGTGTTTAGAAGTCTGCTTGTCTGCCAGTTTTGCCTCTCCAATTTGCCATGTCTCCATAGCCATGGCCCTTGTTTGAAAGCTGAGCCAGCCAGAAACAGCAAGGAATAGAGCCTGTATACTCCCAGGCAGTAGACAGTAGCTGTAGTCAATTTTGTTTGTCTGCGGTCTGCCCACAGTAGGCTGTCTTTTGCTCCTGGGCCTGTTTAAGAGTCTCTCTTAAAGAGACAGTAATTGGCTTGGGAGTTTTTAGGTTTTAAGTTTAGGTTGTATCACTGGGAGCTTATTCCCCACCACCACCAAATTATGATAAAGTATGATTTAAAGGAAGTGGATACTTAAATTAGTTGAGTGCCATTTGTTGTAGTAAATTAAAAAATGAGTATTGGGCTATATATTTTTTATTATTATTTGCCCTATGATTATCTCGGTGGTATTATCTAACTTGTTATCACACATAATAAGACATAGACACCTGTTAGATTTTATAATTGTCTTTTTTACCTTGAGCTGGGCAGATATTACTCCCTATGCTGTCTGAATCACCTCATCATCCATCTCCCAGCCTCCATCCAATGCCACCCTATTTAATCCTCCTCAACTGGACTACCTTTCATCCAAAATCCCATGGTACTTACTTTTATTCTTCGTCTGGGCCTTTATACACCATTATTGGAGTCCTTCCTCCCGGCCCCGATGGTTTCTTCCAGGCTAATCCATCCTTCTTCCTCTCTTCCTGTCTACCTGTCTCTTGCAATTCTCTCTTGAATCCAAAGCCCAGGAACCTTAGCCACGTTTACCTCATTTTTCCCTGCCTAAGTATTGGCTATTTAGTCAACCAATCAGGTATCAGGTTTACAAAACAAGGACAGGTGTAACCAGATCTTTAGGGCTAGTAGCATGAATCAGACCAACCTCCAACCTCAAAATTCCTCCCACTACCCAAGATTTATAAATCCCTGATTTCAAATAAATGTGCTGGCTGGGTGCATGCCGCTGTGGTCACATGCTGCATGATGCCACCAGCACTCCATTTATCATTTATCATTTATACTCCTGCCAGGCCCCATCTCATTGGGCTTGGGCCTTGTCAGGTCTCTGCTTCAGCTGCAGGTAAACCAGGTAAGGACTTCTGCCCACACCCCTGTGTTGCTCAGCACAGCAGCTTAACCAAGAACTGTAATGTTTCAGTATTGCCATAGGCTTTGGAAAGCCCAAGCTTCCCTTACCACCAGCAACCTCATGCTAAAATAGCTAAACTGTAATACTCAATGGAAAACCATTTTCCACACACCAGCTTAACATATGGACCTCACCCTAAAGCACTTTAGCTGCCCCTGAGAGAAACAGAACCCCAATTCTCCATTCAGAAGCCAAAGTTCCCAACCCCCAGCAAAACCCAGGCCCTTGCCTCCTGGAGAAGGACAACAAATGAGCTAAGTATTTTGTTTTTTTTTATTTAATTTATTTATTTTTATCTCAGTCACAGGTTAGGTATTTTGAAT